>JAULKJ010331706.1:0-10034 GCA_032355405.1 Rubia balearica | reverse complement strand
CTCGGTGAAATCAGTGCCCACAATCTGCCAATGTCCAAGAACAACTAACTAAGCCTTGTAAAGCTCAATCGAACTATCAAACTTATACTTGGTTCTAAACACCCATTTACTTCCAATAACATGTTTATCAGGCGGCAGAGGAGACAAACCCATGTATTGTTCTGCTCAAGTGCATCAATCTCATCAGCCATTGCCGCTCGCCAATGTGAGTGACGAGAAGCCTCATAATAGGAAACATGGTCTGAACCATTTGTAACTACAGCTAAAAATCTAGAATGCAAAACTGAAAAATTATTGCAAGAAAGATAATCAGCTATAGAATATCGAGTACCTGAAAAAAGATCAGGCAGCGAAGAGAGAGCATCATATGGGGGGGGGGGATTTGTGCAATTAACAGTGCAGACATAATCTTATAATTTAACTGGTGGATGACAAATGTCAGTGCTTGGAGGTCGGAGAGGAAGCGGTGGTGGGGACTCATCATCATCGGACTCGAGTAGGGTTATTCGTGTCTTGATCGACAGATCGGGTAGAGGCGTTCGAGGGACTGCAGAACACAAAAAAGGTGATGGCATACAGGTTGCGGCTAGACGGGCACCGGTGGAACTGCTGTCAAGGTTGGCGATGGTGCAGTGGCAGGCGGCGGCATCATAACAGGTGGAACGACGTCGTACACTGCAGGCTGAGAAAGAGGTACCATATCATCAGAGAATGCGAATCAGCAGCAGATGTATAGGGAAAGCAATTCTCATAAAACACCACATCTCGGCTGTCAAACACAGTACGAGATTCCAAGTCATAAACACGCCAAGCCTTCTTGTTGAGTGGATAACCCAGAAAAACACATTTACGACTTCTGGAAGCAAACTTATCACGTGACTTTGGGAGCTGGGACGCAAAGCACAAACAACCAAACACACAGAGATGGCTAAATCTGGTGCGCGACCATGAAGAAGTTGATGAGGCGATCGACCATTCAACACTGGTGTTGGAGTGCGATTGATCTGGTAGGCAGCAGTAAGAATGCATTCTCCCCAGAAGTCAATAGGCATATGAGCTTGGAAACGAAGAGCCCAAGCCAAATTTAAGATGCGACGGTGGTTCTGTTCCACTCGCCCATTCTGCTATGGTGTGTAGACAGTGGAAGTCTCGATCCAAATTCCTTTCTCATCAAAGTAACGTCTGAGAGGAAGAAACTCAGTTCCATTGTCACCTTGAACTCGTTGAACTGAACGACGAAATTATGTCTAAACAAGAGTAAAGAACTCCTTCATCTTGGCAGGTACATCAGATTTAGATACTAATAAATAAACCCAAATAACTAGGGAATAATCATCAACAATAGTCAAGAAAGAAAATTATCCACTAAAAGTTCAAATAAATGACTAGCCTTAGCAGAACTAACAGGAAAACTGTGTCTAGACTATTTGCTCGATGACCGACAGAGCAAGGAACATTTTTATTCAAATTACTATGAGTTAAAGCAATAAGTGGGATAAAAGACAACACCGAAGAGGACGGATGCCCAAAACATTGATGCCACAAATCAGACAGACACGACGGCGGCAATGGAGATTGTTAGCACCAAAGACGATGGTGGAGCTCTCAGCCTTCCCAACCAATAAACCCCTCTCTACTGGTCACCCAAGCCAATCACTGTTCTCGTGCTGATATCCTGTAATATGCATAATTTTTTGGTAAGCAAAACAAAACACTTTAAGCAGTAGTTAACTTGGCAAATGACAGTAGGTTGCAACGTAATTCCAGAATAAACAAAACACGAGAAATAAGAACATCACCAAACTTTAAACTCTCATGTTGAGTAGCAGGGGAAATATATCCATCAGGTAGGATGACATCAACATTAACAGTAGGTTTAACATCATGTAGAATATCCCTGGCACCAGTTATATGGTAGGAAACTCCGGTATCCAGAATCCAAGGTAAGGTAGTTTTACCTGATGTATTGTTAGTATGATTCATATTAGGAAATATATTAAGAATCGTACTCCATTGTTCCTTGGAAAAGGTGTGTCAAAGGATGTTCGATCAGTATAGGAAAGGGCGGCACCGACATTGACCATCGGTGGAGTTGTAACAGCAACAAGGGCAGCTTTGGCAATCAGTGCGACTCTAGGGACACGGGTTCGCTGCATTTGAGCTCTCTAACCGGATCTTGGAGGTATATTTTCAACAAACCAATTGGGATAACCAATTATCTTGAAGCAAGTATCAACATCGTAGCCCTTTCGATTACAATGAGTACACTAGACTTTTTTGATCAACAGCGGTGGCGGGCTAATTTCCCAGGGCATTGGCGATTGCCTTCGGAGCAAGGGATAGTGCATGGCGATGTGCTGTAAAGGCCATGTTGTCCAAAGTGGATTCACGGGCAGTGATGGCAATCTTATAACGCTACTCCTGAATTGCATGCTAGTGAACACGACCAATAGAAGGCAAGGGATCTTGTGCCAAGATGTGTGATCTAAGCGTATGATACCCATCATCGAGACCAATGAGAAATTGATGAACCATCTCAATCTCACGCTCTTTAGAAGCAATAGCAACAGCAGGACAGACACATATTTGAGCAGGAAAGCAGGTAAACAATTCATCCCAAAACTTCTTACATATACCAAAATAAGAAGCAACAGACTGACCATTCTGGAGACAAGTATAAATGGCCGCACAAATCTCACACATGCGCAGACCATTTCTAACAGAAAAAATGCTGCTTAAGGTCATCCCAGAGTTCCTTAGCAGATGCACAATAAGTAATACCAGAATGAACAGAAGGATCAAGAGTATGAAAAATCCAACCAATAAGCATAGAATTCACACTATTCCAGTCATTAAAAAATGGTTCACCAGGCAAAGGCTTAACAATGGAAACATCAAGAAAATCTTCTTTACGTTTAGAAAAATGCATTAAACAGAGAGGTACTCCATTCATTATAACTATGACCCTTCAAGATCTCAAGACAAATTTTCAAACCTAGATGATCCGACGGATGAACATAGTAGGGATGAGTATTGGGCAAAGCAGGAGAGGAGTCCCCATCGGACTGGCGGATGATCTAAGCGACGGCAACCACTGTTGCATGTACAGCGGCCTATAAGACAACGACATCGATAGCGGGGAAGGTGTGAAAGACTGGTAACATAGCTGACTGGGGCGGCAGCGGGTGACCTCCGGCGGGAAGTCTTTGAGCGACGACACCAACGTCGGCAAGCAGGACATCAATGTGGGGTGGATCGGCTCTGATTTGTAGCTCCGGAGCATTATCGCCAGAGGCAACAACAAGATCGGCATAAATTTCAAGATCTTCTACTACAACTTGATTGTAGTGGTCCATGGCAGCGAAAAGAGGACGACGGCGGCGTTGACAGCTTCAAGGCGGCGACAAAAGTAGTTTTTAATTTTTTTTATTTTTTAGGATTTTAGGGTTTAGCTCTAATACCATGTAAAAAAATGAACGTGTCATTTTATTAGTGACACGAGGGTGCTATATATAGGGGTGGACATTGGTTCAGTTTAATCAGCTTTTGGTTATTCAGTTCGGATATTCGGTTTTGCCCCTAAAAAGCCCAAACCGAATCCGACCCAAACAACACGAATAACCCAAATTATCCGAACCAAATTCGGAATTCATTTTTTGGTTTGAAACCAAATTCAACCCGAATAAACCGAATGGATTACAATTTTTAAAAATAATTACTAAATCATATAATTTAGTTTAAAATTAAAATATGTAATCTAATTTCTACATCATCAAAATCAAGTTTTTAAAATAAAAATCCAACAACTACAATGCAAATTCAACCATAACATTTTTAGTATTACATTTAAGATTAAAGAAAAATAGTTCGTTTTAATATTCATCTTCAAAGCGTTCACATTCTTCAAACCTTCAAGAACTCCACATTCACATTCACCTTCAAGAACTCCACAAATTTACTTAGGGTAACTTGTGTTATTTACTTATTTTCCCAAATTTACTTAGGGTTTAGAGTTTGGGGATAATTTTTAAATATAAAGATTGGTCCTCGAACTTAAATTTATTTATAAATTTAATTTTGTAGTTTTAAAATTTAATTAACATTATATATTTAATTAATTACGATTCGGTATTCGATTTGGGTTTCGCTTTGAGTTTAAATATCCAAAATTGATCCAAAAACTACATTCAGAATTCAGTTTATTCAATTCGGATATCCAAAAATCGTACATTAAATTTGGTTTGGGCTATTTGAATTTGGATAATTCGATTTTTGTTTTTTTGTCCACCCCTAGCTATACATAGGCACCATGTACAGAATCACAAATAGAAAAAGATTCTATCTGGGGTACAAGATATAAATAAACTATAACAAAATATCTCCTTAACATGTGTCAGTTTAGGTTATTGTGTCGGCTTCGTGTCAGGTAGGCTATGGATTGGGTTGAAACAAGTTGGGTTGAAATGTGTTAATTTTTATTTGTCCGGTCGTCGGGTCAATTTACTGTCACGTCGGGATGAAAGTGTCAATTTTTTCACTCGTATCGAGTCTTGTTGGTTCGGTTTATTGTCGGGTCGGGTTACTATCGTGTAATTTTTATACTCAGGTTAGGTCAGGTCGAAATATTGTTGGGTTGGATCCGGTCATGATATTTTTCCAATTGGGTTACGGTTGTATCTTTTTCGTAATGGAGTTTTATTCGGGTCGGATCATGTCAATTACTTCTCATTATGGTCAATATTGGATTCTTGGGTTGTTTCATTTTGGATCAGGTTATTATACTACTCAATTAAATTCAGTTGTTTAGGTTATGTTTCAATAATATTATTATTACAATTGTTATTATCGGTTTGGTTTCGTTGTAACTTGTAACTTTTAGTTATAATTTTTTTTAAAAAAATTATATTCCTTTGCATATCGATTTTTGAAATCAATATTTAGTCGACTTGCTATAATTACTAATTCAAAATCAAAATTATAATTGGACATCTCTTCTTATTTGACTATTATTCATCAAAAGGAGTTAAGTGCTAAAATTACCCTGACTTTAGACTGAAAGTTCCAATATTACCCTGCAATCGCAAAAGGTGTCAGTTTAAACTTTGACTCCGCTAACTTTTTAGTCAATTTTTTGATGGTCGATTTTTGTGAAAAAAGATTATTTTGCCCTTAATTAAAAAAATAAAAAGAGTAAAACCCTCATTTTCTAATTTCTTTCTTACCCTCACCCACTCTTTTTTCTTTCCCCCATTTTTTCGTTTTCTTTCTCCCCTTAGCGGCGGAGGGTTTTCATCATCTTTTTTCCCTCACAGCTGCACACGGCACCTCCGTTTCCTTTCTTCCTCGTTTTTGGGCTCATTTTTTCAACGGTGGCTTGCAACATCAGCGGCATTTTTTGCCTCATTTTTCCGACGGTGGCTTGCAACTGCAGTGGCGTCTTTTGCCTTGTCTTTGGGCTCATTTTTTTGGCGGTGGCTTGCAACAGTGACGTCGTGCTAGGGTTCACTGGAAATTGGGTTTGCAACGGTTGGCAACAGCGTGCTAGGGTTTACTGGAAATTGAGTTCACTTGGCTGACGTCAGGTCTAGCTTAGCTGACGGCAAAGATGACGGTGAGCGGTGGTGGCCGACGGTAGAGATGAGGCGTGTAACTCCCCGGAATTTTATTTAAATTACAGGATATTTTTAAAATGAAAATTCTATGAGTATTTCAAACATAAATATTATAACTACAATGCGCAAATGTTTATATTAGTTTATCTTATTAATTCTAGAATGTGTATGTTGAAACGGTATATATATACATCATTAAGTAATTAATATAGTAAGAGAATTTCGGACGTCTGATATATTATGTTTATTTCTCTCTCTCTTTTCTTTTGATATTTCAAAAAATTACGAGGTAGTTATTAAGAGATAAATTTTACTGGGTTCATTTAATGATAATAGATTTTAGAAGGATTAAAATAATAATAACAACAACCAAAAAAAGAGGCGGAAGAATTTAGTGGAGTTCAACTACAGAAGATGGTAATAAGAATTTAAAAAGAATTTCTGAAAGGCATCCGAGATATGCCTATTTTATTAGAATAATAATAAGACTTTGTCTTTAAAATGTGGGAATCTGTAATTCGGAGGAAATTAAATTTCCCACAAAATATGGAAAATATCTTACCGATAACTCACTCGGTAGAATGAAATTCCTACATGCTTTAACGTGTAACTACCTTTTTCATCCCAAAAAATGCATGCAAAATTTTTCATTTCCCTCTATTACAAAAAACTTTTTTCCACTCCCCTCGATTACCAAACAACATGCAGATAAATAAATATCATGAAATACAAATTCTTGCAACCAAACACATTTTATGTATATCGTAGGAATTTGATCACGGAAATAACTTTTCATGAAATAGAAATTAATGCAGAAATTAAATTCCCACACAAACCAAATGACTCCTTAGCATTTTATGTTAACGAGAAAAACTTGGCTGTGAAAATGTTATTCCTTCCAATTTAACAAACAATTGTTTAATTAAAGAAGTCTTAGAAAGCAAAGAACTAGCAAGATCTTGGTTTCTGGATGAAAGAAGAATCCAGGACATTGTTTTCCCAAATTCTAAGTTTTAACCTTCCTTGTTTCCATTACGGAAGACTTTAGGAATATATTAAAATTTCTCTAGTCTTCATATGGGTATTTTGGTGCTGTAAACCAACCAATAACCTCCCAAAACTTTAGGATTACGCTAAAAAAATACTGAACCGAATAACAAATCATGAAAATATATATATAAATGAAAAGGCCTGGTTAATCTTGACTTAATTTTGAGGAGTACTCACTGAGCATTTGTTGTAAAATAGCACTAATTTTTTGAGTTTGAGTATTTAATTATGATGAATTGTCTTAGGATCTTTTGATGAAAGGAAAAAATGGTGTGTGTATATATGGAATGGGATGGGATTTTAAAAAAAATAGAGTAGGATATCATTAATTTTTAATTGAAAATATTTTTTAATTAGAAAAGTTATGAAAATACCCCTGGCTATAGCGGAAAATAATTTCAATTTACTTGAAACCACCCGGAATATGATTTTGGGACCAAACAAATCATTTTGTATTTGTTGGTTGCTGAATGGACGCGGTATCGGTATCGGGGACCAAAATATGGTATTTCAAAAGATGTTGAGTACCAAAAAACAATAGTGAAATATTACCATACCTTTATAGTTGCAAGTATAATGTAAGTATCGTTCTGTATAGAATGAATAAATATATTTAAAAAATAATAAATGAATAAATACGTGTAATATAATAGTGTTTTCGGTTACATAAAATTAACCCCGAGTTGTGGGGAAAATATAATTGCAAGTATGATATAAGAATATTGTATATTAAGTGTAAGTAGCAAGAAAGGTGAAGGTTCCTGCCTTTTCCAACCTAAACGTTTTGAAATAAATTTTACGAATGCAGTCCTTAAATGAAACTATCATTCTTTTTAGTGTTTTAAAAGATGATTTTTCTCAGCTATAAAAGCCACTTCACTGCATTGCATATCCATTTCTAAATTTCATTCTAAAGTTACTTGATCACTTTATAATAGAGTTTCAATGCACTGTTTACCGATGAGTTGTTTTACTGAACTATTAGGTGAACATGAAAATGTAGCAAGGGTTTCTAAATTTTAACTAAACCTTTTTAAAATGATTTAAGAAATTTTCACAAAAAAATATATTTTATTTACTTATTTCGTTATTTTAATCGTTTGAATTGCATAACGTATTTTAGTTATTTAAACTGTTATTTTAACTAAACCATTTACCAAATTGCATAAACTAGTTACAAGACATTGAATTTATATTTTATTTATGTAGTTACAAATTTTAATTGACTTTTCATTTACTTAAATTTCATACGGTCCCGTTAAAAAAATAGTTTTTCATTTAAAAAGATTCTAATTAAATCCCTTTTATATATTTGAAATTTAGTTACTTAATTCTTCACTGAGGTGCATAAATATTATTATAAAATTTCGTTCATATTTAACTATATTTTATTTACCAAATTATTTACTATGACTGGCCTTTCAATTTTTTAATATCTATTTTAGCATTGCATAAAATTATTTCTTGATATTGATACCATGGGATCACTCTGCGACCCATGAGACTGAACTGTTATTGAATTATTGAAGAAACTGCTACTAAATACTGATATCATGGGATCACTTTGTGACCCATGAGATTGAATTGTTAATGAATTACTAATACCATGGGATCACTCTGTGACCCATGAGACTGAATTGTTACTAAAATACCGATACCATGGGATCACTCTGTGACCCATGAGACTGAACTATTACTGAATTACTAATATGATGCGATCACTATGTGACCTATGAGACTGAACTGTTACTAAATTACTGATATCATGAGATCACTCTGTGACCCATAAGACTGTTACCCATTAGACTGTTACTTTTCACTATTTTTTATTTATATTTTTGCGTTATTTTGATAAATTATTGCTTTTTCCATGAAATGTTTACTGACGAGCGCATTTGATTGCATAATGCTTTATAGAAATTTTGTTCATTGTATATTGTTATTTGCATGACATGAAATATTTTGAAACTTGGAACACTCACGGGCGAAAGCTCACCCTGCATTTTCCTAAAATCTTTTAGTTTAAACTCTGGATATGGTGTGAACGCAAAAAATAAAGTGCGAAGTATGCCTCAGGCCATTACCCTTAGTTTTCTTTAGCTAATTTGAAGACTTTCATTTGGTTTTGAATTAGCTTTATATTAAGACTCTAGAACTCCATTGTGATAGTTATTGTTAAGTTTTTAAAATTGTAATAAAAGTACCCATACTTCTAGACCGAGGCATTACAAGGCGGGTGAGGGGAGAAGGTGACAAAGGCTAGGGTTTTGGCCGCTGGAAGGGAAGGGAAGGGGAGAGAGGAGGTGACAAGGGCGGAGGGGAGAGGGTGGTAGAGACAGCGGCCGAGTTTCTACTTCCAAAGACAACTGCGGAGCACGGGGGCGGCATGGACAGAGTTTTGAAGAAGCATGATAGGTTTTGAAGAAGAAAGATTGGTTTGTCATAAGGGGTATTTTTATAATTTCATTTCCTAGTCTTGCCTAAATTCATTTGGTCAATTCAGGAATTAGGGAGTTTGGTTATATCAGCATAATTTTTTAAAAGTTAGGTTTAGATTGACACACACAATAATTAGTTAGGGTTAAATTGACACTTTTTGAGATTGCATAGTTATATTGCCTATTGGAAAACTAGTGGAGAAAGGCCTACTAAAGGCGGTTATATCGGACAAGAGAAAGCACTTTAGGACCGGCTCCGCCTTTGATCGATTTCGATCAAAGGTGGTTCAAATAACCGCCTTTAGTAAGGTCAAAAAAAATATTTTAACTCGGAAACTAATTATGACCGTCCAAAAAAATAGCTATCGGAAACCAAGGAAAACCCATATCTATCTCACATGTAGAACAGAACAAGAGCAATACAAAAGAAAAAACATCAATACAAACACACAAAGAACAACAATGCAAATGCAAAAAGAACATCAATACAAACGACATCTCCGTCGGAGGCTTTCGGAGACGTGCCAATGAGGAGGCTTCTCGGCGAACAGCAGAGCTTCCCGGTGAACAACAGAGGTCAGCAAATAGGGAATCTAAGAGGCAAGCTTCCTGGATAACACCCGAAGTGAGCTAACGACGGAGCTTCTCAGCTTGGCGGAGGCGAGCGAATGGCGATTCCAGGAGGCGAGCTTCCCGGGGAACAAAGAAGGAAAGCAAATGTCAGAGCTCCCGGTGCGGCGGAGGCGTGAGGGTAGACGAAGGAGGTAGAAGATAGTGGCAGTGGTGGAATTAGGGTGGCGACGTGGGAGGGTTGGTTGTCGGGGATAGCGGTCATAGTGTTAGGGTGGCAGAGTGAGGGGCTGGTGGAGAAGGAAGAGGGTTTTTGCTGATAAAGGAAGACGGTGTGGCATTTGGGCTGACACTTTCTTTTATA
>JAULKJ010331696.1:0-10034 GCA_032355405.1 Rubia balearica | reverse complement strand
TAAAGTTTTATTATGAAACATGTAGTAGTTATAAAATTTATAACCCGGTTCATGCAACCCAAAAATTTTATCTTGTTTTCTTCTAATTTACACTTTAAACCTTGGTCTTTCCATGACATATGGAAAGACTGTCTTTCAAGAGACGGACTCTCTTTCTAGTTATGTTATGCCTATTTTCCTTTTTTAAAAACTCCTACTTATTTTATTACTATTTGAATTAATTTTCTCAAGAGGAATACCTTGATTCTGCTCTCTTTATTTTAATTACTTTTATTATTTTTTTAGCTTCTCATATTTAGCCATGAGTTCATCTCTTGAAAAGCAGTTTTTCCATAAGTTGTGGAAAAATCAAGATTTAAATGGTAAATTAGAGGAAATCAAAATAATTTTTTTGACTTGCAGTTTATATAATTACCGCGCGTTGTTAGATACATTTTTAATATTACAATTAAAATGTTTTACCTTTGGGTAATTATAATTGAATACTGTATTTCTATATGCAATTGGAAAGATTGTTGTTTCCAAAACTTTGCCTTTAGTCATTTTCTTTTTAAACAAGGTGTTCATTAGAACTAGGGTAACATATACCCCTCCGTGCCACTTTAAACTTCCTATTTGCTTTTTCAGAGTCAAACTTTACAAACTTTGACATGTGACATATCGTCAGATTTGTCTTAACATCTATTTTCTAAATATTAATTTTTAATGAGACATTATTATATACAACTAGAAATATTTACTGTCAAACATGCTCATTGAAAACCGTAAAAAAAAATAATTCGGAACTTAATAGTGGGATGGAGGGAGTAGTTAGGAGAAAGTATATACATTTTAACCTTATCAATAATATTAAATTAATCCATTTTAATTTTATAATATTTTATATTTTATTTAATATCTTAACCGAATCTAACACTATTTTTGTTTTGATTTTTCTTATATAATTCTCCTTTAAACTTAAACAGACAAACTTATTCAAGAATAGAATGTTATTATTTCCAGTTTGAAAAGAAAATCAAATGCTGATGATTGACTGTAGTTTCCAGAAACAACAAAAAGGGTAATAATTCAACTAGTACGACGTTAATTAAATACCCCAAGTAACGATCATCTAAATTTTGTAATAGATCCCATATCTGGTAGTTAATGGGCAGAAAATTTGTTAAAGACGAAGGAAAGAATACGAGGAGGATCCAGACTGGCCATAATTTCATAAATATGAGGACTATCATGAATTATGGGACCTCAACAAGTGGTCAAATAGTTATTCTCTCTCTCTCTATATCTCTCATACTCCAAACCTACCTATACCCCTAACCTAAATTAGGCTGTGTTTGGTTTTGTTAGTTCTTTAAAGGTTATTATTTGATTAATACATTCTCTCCAAGTGCAAAAGACATGTTTTTCTTTTTCTCACGTTCTTAGAAGGAATGATATAATTTTAAAATAATTTAAAATTACAAAGCACGTATTGTTAATTTTCATAATGTTCTCTTTCATTTCGACAACTTATAGACGGGTCCTAACCTTTTCCAAATATTTCACTTTTTCCCTGTCATATCAGCTTGCATAAAAGAGCGAGGCAAAAGTAATTCCGACATTTCTCACGAGACGCAGGAAATACAATTATAAATAAGTAACTTCTATTTTCATTAAAAAATACATCAACATGGGTTAATTTTTAAACACTCTATCAAACATATAAATTATGCAAATTATAGGTAAAGTAAAATAAATGATAAGATCTTGTATGGAAATCAAGGGGGCATGCCTAATTATAATTGACTATCAAAGGATTTTGAGTTCCGGGGGACAACTCCTCACTCATTAAATAAGCGTGAAAAAACTACTCTTACAAAAGAAAAGCAAAAACTCGTGGTAGCTTACGTTGACTAGACGATTCTTCAACCACTTTTAAAGAAGTTTGGTTCTTCGCTTAGCAAATAAAGGGACAAATTCTAACACAGAAAGACTGAAAATATTTGTGGTAAATGCTGTACTAGATTGTTGTGTGCATTTTCCCATCAAACTTGTGATATAGCGTAACCAGGAGCAGCTCTAACATTATTATAATCCATCAAAGAAATGGGCAGGACAGAAAAATAAAAATAAAAATAAAAATCCCACGGCATAATATCATTTGCCGGTATTATTGAAAAAGAATCTAATTCCTTTGTTATTGTAAATCCAATGAAAACAAAATTAAGAAACGAAATGAAATGTTTCTTTGGTCAAATGTTATAAGAGTGATTTTTAAAGCAAATCAATTGATACTATAGGTAGAAATGATCGATGCATGAAAAGATATATACTTTGTCCGTCCCAATTAAATTTGCATATATTTTTTTGTAACCTTTCTCAAATTACATTTGACCATAAATTTCAGCTAGTCAATATCATCATATGAGACACCGTTAGATTTCTTGCATCATGCATTTTTAAATATAAAAATTTAATGCACAGTTATTATACGTAACAAAAATTATCGGCGGTCAAACATGACCTGAAAAAGTTGATATAAAAGTGTACAGATTCGAAAGGTAGTTTAGCTTACGATAATTCGTCAGTAACTTAGTTAATTATAATTAACACATAAACATGAAAATAAAAGGATTACAAATCAAATAGTAAAATTTTACCTTCATTCATCGAAGAGTCTCATATCATTTTAGAATTATTAGCTTCAAATATAAAATAAATTATGTAAAAATAATCCTTATATTAATGTATAACTTATTCCATAATCAATATTCTTTACGATGGGTCCAAATAGTAGTACTCCCTCACTCTCAGTTTAAATTGTCCACTTCACTTTATGTCTCTATTAAGTGTCTAATTTTGACCACATATTTGAATAGAGATATAAATAATAATGTTATCATATATGATATTGTTGAATTCGTCGTAACAAGTAGTTTTCAAATATCAACATTTTTTTGCCGTTATTATACATCGATGAATATTTTAATGGTCAAACATGTTTATTGAATAGCGTAATGACCAGATTGGTCATGCATCAACGGCAGCTTGGTGGTAGATGGAGATTGAGAGCGAGAGTATCTAATTTCCTCGCTAATGACCAGAAAGAAAGGTTGTAAACAAAAGAGAGACCGTAATGTATACAGGATTTATCTTCTTCTTTATATTTAATTGTCTAACTGTTTTTGGAGGAACTCCTCGCTCTTAGATTCCGTCATCCATAAATTGTTGATGAGGTAAATTTCAGTATAATAGGTCAATTATTTGATAATCATTTTCTAGTGCCAAGAAAGAACTTTCATACCAATGTGAATTCAAACTCATTCTATTACAGTATTTTACCGGACACTTAATCTTGACCGGTCATATGAACGCAACTAATTGTATTTGGAGTTGCATGAAGGAAGAGGCGAACTAAAAGCATCTCATATTTTCTTTTTCTTTTTTCTAAAAACAAGAGTTATGGTGGGGGTTTAACATTGACCTCTAACCATTTATTATGTTAAAAAATAAAATTACAATTAACAGCATCTCTATTTTCCGACGAAAAGTTACCCTCTGTCCAATTTTAATCTATACACTGACTCTCAACAGTTGACTCAAAACTGTTTGATCCTTAATATATTTTTATTAAGAATAATTAAAATTTATAAAAAGTTGATATTTTAAAAATATATGCTATAAAGAATCTAAAAATGTACCGCTCAATCGTATGTATATTATATACTAATTCAATTTTATGGTCAAAATTAAGCTATTTTGACTAAATAAATAGTTAAATTACAGGTTGAATTGTGATAGAGGGAGTACACATATTCTTAGAATTGAGACATTATAATTGAACTGTTTAGCTTCCATAGTTCTATACTCCGTACGTATGCCTCTAATTGATATTAAAAATATATTTAATTTATATGATTATTGAATCTAAAATTGATAAATATATATAAGTTATCACCTATATAATATTTTAAGTAAAATTAATTAAATATTTCAAGTCAATCACAAACTTTATAAAATATTAATCAAAGAAAACATGCACTAGTGTGGGGAGGAAAATTAAAGGCGGTTCTACTCTATTAGAAAAATCATCTAGGTGACTTTTTTTGTCTTATCTTTGATCCTTCTCAAACAAAGGTGTCTCCTGAAACCGCCTTTAAATGTAACCATTAAAAGTGGTTATTTCCACCTTTAATCAATCCGTTGGAACCGTCTTTGATAAGTCATGAGTTCGAAAGCAATGGCTCTCAGCTCGACCCTTATATGTAGTTCTGAAGGTGGATTTTGATGTCAGTTCCAACACCAAGAGAAGTGTCGGAGGGTGATGAGACAGTGATTTGCTATCTTTACAACACAATTGACACTCATCCTATTGTGTTTTGTTGGTGCTTAGCTATTAATTTAAATGTTTTACCGAATAGGGGGTTAAAATAACCTTTCCAGGTTATTCACCTTAATTTCCCTATTTTGTTACCATTTAGTTGTCTAGTGTTTTTTCCTCTGTGATTTTGTCACTATTGTGAGATTTAGTGTGCTTAGCGGAGATACAATCATAGGAGAAGGTCATTCACATGAATGATAATAGATTGAAGGCTATTAGTGAGGATGGTGATAGAGGAAAGGTCACTATTCTAGTCTTTGAAAATTTCTTCCATTTGAAGGAAAATAGAAGAACCAGAGCAAGAATGAAGCAAAGGATACGACGAAGGCCATGGGCACAGACTGTGCCAAGCTACCAATGCCGTGTATTTTCAATAGATGCAAGACCAAGATCAAACCTAGAATCATAGACCATCCCTATTGATACAATCTATAATTTTTAGAAGCCAAGAAAAATCTAGGATTAAGGCTTATGGAACGGACCGTGAAAATATGCAAAGTCTGTATTTTTCAAAAGTTTGAAGGTTCGGAAATGAGCCTCGGGGACTTGGAACCTATCTTATTTGCTAGAATGACCTAAACACTCAAAAACAAGCCCAAGGGAACAGACCTTTCAAATATGCACATAACCAGACCTAGGACTTGGGGCACATACCATATTTGCTAGCACAGGCCGTGCCACAGTTTTGACTAGGGTTTCTAGACCGACTTTTCTTTTTTCTGTCTCTTCCCACCTATAAGAGCACTCCTTTATTCGATGGATAAGGAGGCGGACTCCTGGGAAAATCCCCTCTTTCTACATTTACATTTCATTTATTTCTCCATGTTAAGCATGTCTAATTCATTAATGGTTATGAGTTATTCTCGATTAGACTAGATTTATGCCTGGAAACATTTGCTAAACATGATTAGTGTCTAATTTGTAATATTTTAATATTTTTTTATTCTTTGCTTTGATTATCATTATTACTTATATTTAATGCTTATAACTATTGCATGATTAAGATTAGGATTTAGTACTAATTGCAATTATGCTATGATTTAGCACTGGGCTCGGGAATGAACCTACAAAGATTTTGTCTTCTCTTTGGTTTGGTCATTGATCAATAAGAAAGTTGAGTTTAGGAGCAACAATTAAATATAATTGTTGATTTGTGATTTAGATTAGTCTTAAATTTGGAACTGGGTTAGTTTATGGACAATACGTGAGTTACAAACGATTGGGTCATTACCGTTAAATCATGTTGCGGTCATAGAGTAATCTCGAGGGTCATATATCGAGTTTGTGGCTCCTAGGTCGGATAAACTCCTAGAGGGTAATAATGAGGCACTAATGTTCTAGATATCAAAGGTCTATGTCTAGAATGAGTATTCACGTTGGGTCATAGGGTGTAATGCTACTCGCAAATTTAATTTAGTGCTTGTGTGCGAGTTTATTAACCATAGGGGTAAGGGTTCTTAGGTTATTGTATCACGAGGGAAACGAGAGATGAATGAAAGGGTGCTGCACTCCCGTAATGTGAGTGAACGCGGTTAGTTTTCTATGATTTCTATATCTTATTAGATTAGGATACACTGTACTTGATTATGTGAATAGTAATTGAAGATCTAATTCAATTACTATATCTGGAATCAGTACAGAGTTCCATGCTACTCCTACAGAACAAGGTTTTGGGAAGTCCTCGGGATCTCCCTCTAATGTCTAAGTTAGTATATGATAAATATATGAATAGTATCTAGGAAAATTCCATTACTAGTATTGTTATTCAGATAATCTATGTTTAACATCATCGGGATCTTTGCTGATCGTGATCCAAGTTATTCCTTGGTCGTTTTTTCATTGGGGATATTCATCTTCCCGATATGATTCGCTTAACTGGTTTGCTGGATTGAAGTATTGTTTTGTCTCGAATTATGCGAGGATCTTCTTTCACTAAGCAAGTTTTCAGCTTAATTATTTTGATAGTCTCGAGATGCTATCTTTACTTCAAACTTCCATATGACTAGGGGAGGAGTATGCTATAAGCCCTCCTACCCAAGTAGTTAATAAGTACGAAGCTGTTGTAGTTATTTTTGAAACGTAGGAAAGAGACGAACAATCATGGTAGCATGTTATTGGGTGTATTTTTGAAGAAGTAAGATATTGGCGTAGTAGGCATAGGTTGCTTGGATAAAAATAAGAAAGTACAACCCACTTTTAAATCTCTCTTTTTTTCAGAAGGTCGTTGTTAGCTGATCAAAATTGTAGGGTTATTTTTCAATATATAAAGGTGGTTAAGAACTTAATCTCTTATTATTGTACTAGCCATTAACCAGTTAAAAATTGTTGTGACCTTTCAAAACCATTATCTCATGATCAAGATGTGAGCATATATGTTGTCTATCATGAAGTCGATAACTTTAGAGAAGATCGTGGAGGTACTAAGTGTAAGATTAATGTAGAATAGATATCTAGGAGATATTCTCTTAATTTAATGAAAATGAAAGGCAATATGATTAAGGCTTCTAGTGGTTTAACTATGACTGATGGTTCTGAGAGGGAGGTATGCAGGTTTTCTAAATAATTGCTTTGGGGTTAATTTGAATCCCATGTTATTAACTCTACAATATTGGTACAGTTTTGGTGGGCATTAACCAAGGCCACTCAACTTGCTATAAAGTGTGCCGGCAAAGTTAAGAAATCGAAGAGGTACTGGGATCGCTAGATTTGCCAAGAGAGTTGTTGACACTAGATGAAAGGCGATAGATAGGAAAATTTTTTTAAGGAGAAGGATGGGATTATTGTACTATTATGTGCGAATATTTGGGCTCTAAAAGAGAGTTGTCCTGCTTGTCCAACCTATCCCTCTGTGCTAGTTAACAAACTTATGGGTATTAAGGATTTTCACCGTTTATTTGGAAATATGTATCTTAAAATTGCTAAGGTTGAGCGTCGTGAGGGTTTTCTTCGACTTCGATTGCAAAACTATGAGTTCGAGGTCTATTTTAAGTTATTCGTATGTTTTAGATGAGGCATTGGAAAGATCTGGGACTACTTTTGATGATGGGTTTCTCTAATTCTATGGGCTGGGGTGAAAACTTTTGACCGATTAGGGCTCTTGAGGAAGTGGGTACACTTCCTAGGACTGTTTGGCATAGCTTATAATCTACTTTTCTTATAAGTGAAACACTTTTTAGTGTTTGGTAAAGTGCTAAAAACAGTTTATTTTGAAAGCAGAGGAAATTTTTGATGGGAAAAGCAAAAAATGGTCTCCACTTTCTCTCAAAATAAGCCAGCTATGTTTATAAGCAT
Organism: Rubia balearica; assembly: GCA_032355405.1. NCBI lineage: Eukaryota > Viridiplantae > Streptophyta > Magnoliopsida > Gentianales > Rubiaceae > Rubia > Rubia balearica. The sequence continues at coordinate 2,383 of JAULKJ010331696.1, read as the reverse complement.
AGCTCTGCAAAACAAGGCCCTAATGTAGTGGTGGAGAGATGCGATATTGACTGGAATGGGGTTATTTCTACTCCTAACAGGGTTAATGGTGCACTATGGGATGAGATTGCTGCTGAAACTATTGGAGCTGAATCTCGGAGTGCTAGTTTTGGTGATAAGTCTATTGAAAAGGATGAATTCTATTATTCTAAGGTAGGGTAGACTATTATCCTAACTTTTGTTAGATTTTTATATGCCCAATGAATCTATATTATTGCTCTTATTTGGATCAATCCTTATTTTTTTGTGTGTTTATGGCATATAGGTAGGGTAACCATATACACGTGACTTTGCGGCCCGAGTTCAACCTAACAGATTGATTTTAACAATTGGGTTACCTCAATGGGTCCTAAGAATGCTCCCATCTTCTCCTCCAAAAACCCTCCCCTCACATTCTTCCACAAAATTCTTCACAAATCTCTTATAAATTCTCATTGAAATTGCAAAACCTTCCAAAACTCTAGATTTCTTCATTACTATGACATGTTCTCTGAAGAATCAACACCAAGGAGCTTCGATTTTGGTTACTCCTCCGTCCCAGCCGAAGGGGCCTATTTTTTGTCAACTTTCTCAACTCATGTTTGACCGTAAACATCAGCTAGTACATAAGTTATAATATCATAATGTGATATATTGTTATATTCCTTGCAACATGTATTTTCTAAAGTTCAATTTTTTATACACCATTTGTATATGGAACTAAAGTTATAGGTGTTCAAACATGAGTTGAGAAAGTTGACCGAAAAATAGGCCCCTTTAGTTGGGATGAAGGAGTAGGGTTTTTACACGATGAAGAAAATGGTCCACCTAAATCATTACAACATCTAATACCCATCTACTGTTGAAAAGGTAAAAGTAAAAGTGTTAGTGTTGTTGTTTTTATGTGATTATCTTATGAATCCCAAATTTTTTGTGTTCTTCCTAAGATATATGTAGATGGTGTGTACTATTATGATCCATTTATGGTTTTCTATTATGTAATATCTTTTATTGTGTTATAGTGATTTCCAAGTGGAATATATTGATTGTCCATAGGTACTATGTCACGAAAAAGGGCTCCAGAAGAACCAACGGGTTGGCTCGAGGGCCTTTCTGATACAATAGGCTATGAAGATGATGAAGAAGAGGTGTCAACGGAGGTTGTCGTAGCCAGGAAACACTGTAGAACTTTAGAACGTAAAATGGCAAGGAAGTAGTCAACATTGTTAACATGCATCCAACAAATGGGGAAAGTTTTTTTTCCCGAAGAGCGTGCTAAGTGGTTGAGTTGGGTAGGCAAAGTGGGTAGGAAAAGTGTAGACATCAACTACGATAAATGGCACGAGATCCCAATAAATACAAAGACGTCATTTGGATGTAATGCAAGGTACCCACTAGCATTTCTTACTTTGTTTATGCTTCTACCTTTATCCTTACATCTAGAATTCATATAAATTGAGGTAGATGTAGTTGGTATTGATTTCATATTATTTTTATAGAGGATATTCGAGATTTATTGTTCGGATTTGGATGATTTGAAGAAGAAAGCAATGGCTATAATGTCAAAATTTTGGAGAGAACACAAGTACACTTTTTCTAGAGATTACATATTCTCTAGTACAAAGGGTGATCGTCCATGGTTGATAAACATATTCAACTAGATAGTTGGGAAATTCATAAGAGGAGAACCTTGGATAATAACAAAATTGTAAGTGATTTAAATTATTTTTTATTTGTTTCTACGTATTAATTTCCACTTACTTTAACATGGTTGTGACATCCTAAAAACTAGGGTATGAGGGTGGAAAAAAAAGTAATGCATTGAAAAATAAAACACCACATCGGAAGAGTCGCGGTGGATATGGATTAGCAGCCCTCGAAATAGTGAAAGAACTTTTCTAAAGGGATGTTCAAATTGCCATCGATGGGGGGGGGATGAGTGAGGAAGCAGCAAGGTCATGAGTCACACCAATCAATGTGCAAGAGATCGATAGGTTTGATCTTTTCTTGAAGAGCCACCAAAACAAAAGGGTGGGTACGATAAATCTCTGATCATTGAAGTCGCGGAATAAGTGGTAAGACTTTATTTATTCATTCTAATATCAATTGGGGATAATATTTCATTTAATTACCGCTCATGGAATTGTAATTTGTGAGTAGACAAAGTTAAAGCAAGACCAATTGGAGGTTCGATTCATTCCATCAGGTAAGCATGATATCCTTCTTGAAGCTACAAGTAAACCCAACCACCCCCATTCTACCAGAGGAGTGAGATCATTTTTGTCCCAAAGAGAGGCATTCGGGATAGTTATATCCTACGGCTAGGCTAAACCATCGAGGTCCATGTGTTTCAAAAGGAAGCCCT
>JAULKJ010331687.1:0-10034 GCA_032355405.1 Rubia balearica | reverse complement strand
TTCTCGAATATTTGGAATGTGTAATTCACTAAGGTGAAAATTCAATCTTCAAGACATTTTCATTTATGCACTTGTTTTTGGTGTTTTACGAAACACAAGTTGTTTAAGTATAGTTGGATTCGAGTAGTTGTGAACTTGGGAAGTTAACACAAGTTTGGTGGTGTGGAGTGCACACTTGTATAAACTATCTACGAGTTTGCAGTTGATAGGATAAGGATTAATTGAATTGATGATGACTAACATGACTTGTCATTTCATGAGGAAAGGTTGTGTCATTTCATGAGGAAAGGATGTGTCATTTCATGAGGAAATGATGTGTCATTTCATGAGGAAAGGATGTGTCATTTCATGAGGAAGTGATGTGTCAATTCAGAATTTGTTCATAATAATTCTAATAGCTACATGGTTTAGTATAGAATGATGAAGTTTTGGGTCTTTTCACGACATTTGTTTCCTATAAATACATGCATTCGCATGCAGTGTGAATGACATACAAGAACACAAACACAAAAAACAGAAACACAAAACGCAAGTGAAATTCATAGAATTTCTCAGACATACGTAGCAACGAAAAACACAAGTACTCAAAAGTATCTCCTGATTCAAGCCTAAAACAGGAGGGTTTCTCGATTGTTTTATCCTCGAAGGGAATTCGTGTAAGCCAAGGCTGTAATAGGGTCGAATTACTCTTTAAGGAAAGCGTACGTAACGCGACTCACATCGATATCCAAGCAAGTTTTTTACTACTATCATCCAAGTGTGATTTTACCATTCCGTTGGAATGGAGTATTACAGCAATTTACCCCACCATATCATTTGTATGATAAATTTAACAAACACTTGGTGGTGAAATGAGAAAACACAATTTAACTTTCACCAATAGTTATTCTATCAATAATACAATAAACCACACTTTTTACTTCGATTTTGGAGGTCTTCTATCTGGATTATTTTATTTTTTACCTCAATTTTGGAGGATTTTCTACTTGAGGTTAAAGAGGGCGCAATAAAAATAATTTTTTATCTCAATTTTTCAGAGAATTTAGATAAAAAGTTTTGACTGACACCGAGAACTGACATCATACCAAATTAGGTCTGTGTGACATATGACCATTTGAAACTATAGTGGGCGATGTCGGGTAGCTATAGAGTGTTGAACAAATGTCGGTCTTCTATCGATTTAATCAAGAGCACGGTCGGCACCAGTCATGACATGTGGGCGACTTTGGCTGTCATCAGTTAGGTATGTGAGCGTCATCGATTTTGTTTGAACCGGCAGAGTCGACATACAATCAAAATCGATCAATAATATGAAAAAAATGGTCAGGTCTAGCAAAATGGAATTCTACCATACAATCATCGATTAAAAACATATAATATATACAAAGCAGTACTAAAATACTCTCAATTGAAATCCACAACCAGAAGTCTATCTCCATTACATAATCTATATAAATGCTTCACAATAATACATAAGAAAAGTTTATATGAGTATTATGAAAGTAATGTTCAAAATCGATATCCACTACAATACATTAGTGTCATATTGTTTGATTGAAAAACTTGGTGAAACTACTTTACCGTTACATAAACATCCCAATTGTGATGAACTCCTTCCAATAGTACATTGAAAGTCCATTGATAATTATTTTCGCTCTATTACTTCAATTTCACACAAAGCAAAGATGAATTTAGAAATAGCTGATCCACAAATGAAATATGCAAGAACCGTACTTATACAAGACTGGTATTTATAACTTGTCATTGTGGAAAGTTAATGTCGTCCACTGATGTCGTTTCGAAATTAGTTGTCGATAAATCTCAATTATATTGCATCATTTCAATTATTCATATACGTTCACATTGGTGACATAATAATTTCCACTTCAGTGAGTCATAGACTGAATTCTCAAATCTCCTAAAACAAAATAACATGAATGACTGATGTCGGTCACATCTATGTTATGTTGTCAGATTAGACGACATCTAGTGGCCAATGTCGATCATCAAGCCATTTTCCAGCAAAAATATCATTGATGCCTAGAACTCCTAAAAAATTATACATGGCATTATATTCATAAAAATAGCAGCAAAAAACACAATCTATAAATTAAACATCTATCACAATCATCACAAACCATAGAAATATTTAATATTTTGTTCTTCAACATAAAGACTTATTTGCACCACAAGAATTGAACTTGAAGCATTTGATGAATGATTATAACTTCAATTTTGATTCATATATGATCCACAATTTTGTAGTTGTAGGAGTTTGATTGAACTTTCCATTTCCTTAAATGTATGTTAGTCGATTTTTTTGGTTTAGAGTAAATGTAAGGTGAGAAATAGATGTGGAGGTGTGGACGTTGGAGGAGATGGTGTTGGGAGGCATTTTTGTTTGTGATTGACCTTGATAGGTTTTGGGCTTATTAGCCAAAAATTGGGCGCTAAATTTTCATTCACCCACCAATCTCTCCCTGGAAACCAGTAGGTGGTAGACATCGGTCATGATGCTAGTCGTGAATGTGGGCTTCATGCGGCCCATGACAGCCCAATATGGTCTTTTGGCCGATGTCACCTAAAATTCACGTGGTGCAACACAAACCGACCTGATGACCGAAATCACATCCTCTTCTAGACCCAACCAAATTTGGCCAAATTCAACGCGAACATGCAAAAACAACTCAGTAATAATAAGGCAGGTTAACCATAACTCGACTTGCAAAATAAATCAACACAAATGGTGGTGGTTTTACCTTTAATATTCGAAGGCTAACCCTAACTCTACTTCTAATATATTCCAATACAGATGATGAAGATTTGACCTTTACTGATCACCCTTACTCGACTTCTAATATAAACCAACACAGATGACCAATGTTCGACCATTACTGCACCTTGGTCAACCCCTTCTCGACTTCTATCTTAAACCAACACAGATGACTAAGGTTTGACTTTTACAAATATGAGGTCAACCCATGCTTGAATTCTACTATAAACAACACAGATACCAAGGTTTGACCTTTTTACTAATCTTTGGTCAACCCTTGTTTGACTTCTAATATATACCAACGCAGATGACCAAGATTTGACTTTTACTGCACTTTGATTAACCCTTACTCGACTTCTAATATAAACCAACACGGATGACCATGGTTTGACCTTTTGCCGATGTTAGGTCAACCCTTGCTCGAATTCTAATATAAACTAACATAAATGGCCAAGGTTTGCCCCAAAATTATCGAGGGTAAAAATTACTTGACTTATAACATAATCCATTACAAATGACCAAGATGTGATAAGCAATTCGACCAATAGTCAACCATATATTGACATCTAAAATTAACCAACCAATGTCTGCCAACTAAAATTAATTCAAATGTAGGTGACTCCATTGTAGTTAATTTTCAAATGTTATTATTAATTTCTACTCAATTATGTATATGCAATGAAAAAAAATAAATTTTTAAACAACAATGAAAGACAAATCCGATGGGTAAAAATAACTACTATACGTGGATGACCCCAAAAAATATTTTGGCCCAGTAATATAATCAGTCGACGTCGGACAATCACCTGACCGTTGTCGGCTTAATCGACATGCCAACCAATGTCGCATGCTTCTTGACATACTCTATAAGAAGAATAGCCATTCAAAATGACATTTTTTGGAATGACTATAGGCAACTCAAATCTCATAAATTTTTCAAACTTTTCCACTCTCCCCATTGTGCAAAACCTACGAATCCTTAGGGCAAATTTCAAAGGTATATGATTGTAAAATTCAGCATGTGATTTATGATTCCATTTGTTGTTTGTTTGTATGTTCACGTTAGTTAATTTCTTGTAATTTGATTTGGGATTGACTAATATGCATTGTGACGCCATTGCTCATTTTGTGTTTTGAATTGCATATTATATGCATGGTCATGTTTGTAGTTGTTATTACTGTCATATTTCTCATTTTGTGTTTTGAATTGCATATTATATGCATGTTCATGTTTGCAGTTGTTATTACTGTCATATTTCTCATTTTGTGTTTTGAATTGCATATTATATGCATGTTCATGTTTGTAGTTGTTATTACTGTCATATTTATAAGTATGAACCCCTACTTTGTGTCGTTTCATGTTGAATGATGTTGTTAAATTAGGATTAGCCGTTGAATATGGTGTCGGTCACCCATTGATCACACTATCAATTAAGAGACAATTGACTGACATCGGATAGACGTGTTGATTATTTTTGTTAGTAAATGACAATGTCTGCAACGTTGGTATCCTGATGTAGGTCTAATAGACAGCAATGATGATGACAAAATTCTAGAATCTTATACTCTCAATTTCCTTAACACGTATACTCCCTTTGTCCCAAGAATATTAGCCTAATTACTTTTGGACCAAGGTTTTATGTAAGGTGATGTACATGAAATAATTGTGGAAAAGTAGAGATATTTTGGAAAAATAGTAGGTCTAGTTTCAAAGTTGTTAAAATTAAAGAGAACAGTGTGACAATTTAAGAACACATTTTTTCGTCATTTTAGGTAACTTTCAAAGTATCAGAAAATTTTATATGTTAGGAAAATAAGTATGTTGGGGTGACGACCCAATCATATTTTAACAAGTGTTCAATAAAGCTGGGTCCGACAACAAGTATACGAGCACTACTAGAAAACAAGTATATAGGCACCAGTATGTCGGGGTTGGGCAGGGGCGGAGTTATAAATTTTTATTTGGTGGGTCACAATTTAATTTGGTGTCTCTATCTCTGAAAATAGTACTCCCTCTGTCCCAGCCCTTTCTGCAGAGAGAAAGGTCTGGGTTTTATTTTGATGACGGAAAAAGTCCAAAACACCTTTCTCCCACCTGTCTTCCTCAACTCACCTCTCAGCCTTCAATGCTCAACTCACCTCTTTGCCAACAACCTTCCTTCCTCAACTCACCTCCTCGCTTTTAATACTCCTGAAAAATCAACCCAAGAAGCCCGCTCAATCACCTAGGAAAGCATTTCGAAAATCGCCTTCTTCACCATTGTCGGATTCGCCGAGTCCAAAAGCCATATGTATCGAGTTATGCCAGATTCACCGAGTCTGAAACGCATATTTGCCCAGTCACGCTGGATCCAACGAGCCCAAAAGTCGAATTCGTCGAGCCGTGTTGGATTCATTGAGTCCGAAAGCCAGATTCGCCGTACTGAAATGGTTTGGGCAGCCCACCTGCAAGTTGCAACTCCCTGCTTCCATCTGAACAACTGAAAATAAAGAAGAAGAAAAAAAATGAAAAAATGCCTTTTCTTCCTTGTGTGTTTGAGTTTATGAGCGGATTTTGAATGCTTTGAAATTAATGGATGTTTGGTTTGGAGAGCGAAGTTAGATGATAAATAATGGTGATTGATTTGGAGAGTTGGGTGTGGCTATGAAATGGTGAAGAAAAGGGTTTGAGTAGATGACGGTGGAGAAATGGGTTTGAGAAGACTCGAGTAAATCTTCAAAATTTTAGGGGTAGTTGTGTCTTATGACATGTTAAAACATTCTTTAAAGGAAAAGTGTGCAGAATTTCCTGGGACAACCCATAAAGGAAAGTGTGCAGAATCGGCTGGGACGGACGGAGTAATAGAATTTTGAGAAATTTTAGAATTTAGGATTTTGGGTTAGAATTAATAGGTCAGAATTGGGTTTTGGCTTGAATTTCGGATGAGTCGGGTTTGGGTTTGGGGCCAGATTATCAGGTCAGAAACGAGTTTTGGGTTAAGTTAGGGTCAAGTAGGGTTCGGGTTTAGACCCAAGTTATCAGGTCAAAATCGAGTTTGAGTTGAGTTTGGGTAGAGTCGGATCCGGGTTCGGGTCAATATTTTGCGGGGTATTATTAGGTTCAGGTTGAGTTCGCTCGAGTCGGGCCAGGTGGGATTAGAATTTTGGGTCAAAGATTGACAACTCTATTTATTTTTGTAAGAACTTCACTATTTTCGTTTTAGCACTTTTGGCTACATGAGTTTTGAAAATAGTGAAGTTTCATAACAAATTGTTTTTGTTATGTACCCTAAGTTCACTTGTAAGTGCAGTTATGGTTCGAGTTCTTCGAAAATGCTCATATAACCCTTGTCCATTATTGACTTGAACAAGTTAAACCATGTGATTCAAAATAGGCGTTGATTTGAGATTTCCTGTAGAAATTCAATGTAAAAGACATAAATATTACCCTGGGTAGTTTAGTTGTTTGAAAAAAGTGCTCCCGTAATCCCCAATTCCTTCATATATGGTAATATAACCCTGAGTTTTTTTTGAAAGTTCCAAAATAATCCTGAATTGACATGAGCTCGCACTCAACGTCGATCAAACTGAAGACAGTGAAAATGACCAAAACACCCTCATTTTAAATCAACAAAAAATGAAAAAAATATTTCTTCTTTTTTCTTCAAAATTCTCACACATTCATTCCCACCAACACTCATCTCCTCTGAAATATCAATCCACTTCATTCAATACCACCACTATAGGGCACCACTTCTTCAATCCATAAATCAAAACCAGACTAATCAGAACATGCACCACCCCCACACATTATAGAACTGAACTCGAAAATTCCACCCTTTAATATAGACCCCTTTGAAATACTATGTCCACCACCACTCACACTCAAAATCACCACTAATACTCACTCATTTTTTCTACCAAACCAAACTCATCTTTCGATGAAGAAGCCTAGATAAAGATGTAGGGCTTGTAAAAGTGGGATGAGAGTGGCAGCGGGTTAGAGGTCTAGGGTTTGCATATTCAGGACTAAGTGGTGGATGGTGGCGGCTGAGGCACTGAGGTGGAGATGGTGATAGATGAGGTGTTGGGGTGGTGTCAGTAGCGGGATAGACAGTGGGTGGTGAGGTGGTGGGTTTGGTTTTGGGGTGTTGGTGGTGGTGGGTGAGGTGCTGAGGCAGAGATGTGACAAATGAGGCGTTGGGGTGGTAGCGGTGGGTGGCGGGATCGACAATAAGGTGATGGGTTTGGCATTGGGGTGTTGGTGGTGGGTGGTAGTTGGGTGGCGGTGGTGGGTGTTGGCAGTGGTGGTTAGCGGCGGGAGAGGGGTGTTGGGTGGTGGTTGGAGGTGGGAGGTGGTTGTCAGCGGTAATAGGAGGGGTAATATGGGGGAAAATTAAGCTGAAATGTATGAGGTGAAATTTGTCTTTTATTTGTGGTCAACGGCTAAATAGGTTAGTCAACGCCGAAATGTGGCCGGATGGTTATATTGGCACAATCAATCATAAAGTTGGGGTTAGTTTGACACTTATTTTACAGGGTTATATTGACACTTTCAATCTAAAAGTAGGGTTAGAAAAATATTTAACATTTAATTTATTTTCTAGAACATTGGACAATTCTTACTCTGTTAAATCATTGAATAATTTTACTCTATAAAACATAAGGTTAAATAAGTATTTTCCATAAAAACATAAAGTCAAATCAATACATTTTAAAAAAAGAGGTTATATCTGTAAACTAAAAAAATATAAGGTCAAATTAGAACATTTTTTAAAAAAACATAAGGTTATATCAGTACATTTGACGGAAAAAAATATAAGGTCAAATTAGAACATTTTTTAAAAAAACATAAGGTTATATCAGTACATTTGACGAAAAAAAAGGCTGGGTTAGTAATTACTACTCCCCACGTCCCAATTGAATCTGTACGTTTACTATTTACAGTCAAAGTTGTTGAATTTTGACCGCATATTTGAATAGATATATGAACTTTAATATTATCGTATGAGATATTGTTAGATTTGTCATACCATGTAGTTTCTAAATATTGATTTATTTTCTGTTGTTATTATATATAGTTGCATATATTTACACTCAAACATGTTTCTTGAAAACAGTGAATTTTTAATTTATTATGTTAAGTTTGACTGGGACGGAGGGAATACAAAACTTCAGCTAACAAACACAATACATTCCACATTTGTTATGCTAACTTGATGGACATATATTAGAGAGATAGTGTACACATGGTCTAATTCATCATGCAATAATCAAATACTCCCTATAGGTTTAGGTGTTTGGTTTTAGGTGAAGAAAATGAGTGGATAAAATTGAATGTAGAATGTATAAAGTAGAACGATTGGATGAAATTGAAGGAATATTACCCAAAATAAAAAATGTGCAAAATATAAAAGAAACAAAAAAAGGTGTCAGTAATAGATAAACAGTCCAAAATTAAATTAGATCAAACATTTTTACCTACTCTGATCTGATACAAAAAAAGTAAATATATTTTAAATATTTAAAATTAAATTCTCAATTATAAATAAACATTCAAAGTGCAACAATTTATGCATAATTACATCGTTCATCAGAGCTTTGCCAGAGAGAGAGAAAAAAAGGTATGCCCCGGAATCATCTTTTTTATCATTTCTTTTTTGGAGGGGAGCATTTTATTTTAAATCTTAAAAACGCAAATACACCCTGCATATCACTCGTGAGGCAACTGGGTTAGACAGATGTTAGACGTGGATTGCACAACAAACATTTCAATGCTAGATCAGCCTAACAACACCAGCTCTTTTAATTTCGAATGAACTTTTGAATTTAAATGTTCTCTTGCTCCTTGATTTGTTGCTTTATGATCATTACAAATTTGTTTCATTTTAGTTTTTCAAGGATTTAAAAGTGACAGTTGTTGATATTTTGTATTAGGTATAAATATATGTTTTAAAAAATATAAATAGTTTGTATGTTACTCTTTGATCATTACAAATTTATTTAAGTACTACTTTAGTTTCATTTTAGTTTTTCAATGATTTAAAAATGAAACGTGTTGTTGATATTTTTTTAGGTATATATATATATATGTGTGTGTGTGTCAATTTCTTTTAATTTAAGTTTATTCTTTAACATATATATATATATATATACACACATATTTAAGTCAATTTCTTTTTAATTTAAGTTTATTCTTTAACATGTACTTTCTCCTCCGTCTCAGAATAAACTTCCTTTTTTTTATCCCATTCCACCCGCAATAAATTCTGTACATGGGGGATATCTCTATGTGGGGGTGAGAAATCAATAGTTTGTTGACATGCGTAAAATATGATGAGAGAAAAAAAATTAAAATTAAAAATCGCTATTAACTTCCCAACACTTTTACACATGTCAATATACTATTAACCCCTCACCCCCATATAAAAAAATTTCCATACTCCCTCCGTTTCTTTATAAGTGGCACCATGGATTTAGGTGTTTGGATTTAGGTGAAAAAAATTAGTGGATGAAATTGAATGTAGAATGTAAAAAGTAGAATGCGTGAATGAAATTGAATGGATCTTACCAAAAATGAAAAGTGTGCCAATGATAAAGAAACAAAGGGAGTATATAAAATTTTATGTCCCACCAATAACTTCTTAATTGTAAAATGTTTATAATATAGTCATTCAATCTACTAATTTAGTCTCATTAAGCCCCCAATTTTTTTACTATTTGTAACTTTTGACACTATTCATGACACCACTCATCAAAAACTTATAAATTATGATTTTTGACATCAAAATATCCTGCCACACCAGTTTATATAAAAGATCGGGTCAAAATAATTAGAAAGTTTATCGTGAGGAAGAAGTATTTAATTTCCTCTCTAGTATTACATGTTGCATGTTCATTGAAGAATGCTCCAACAACATTTCTTCTCAAATTTGATAGAGTAGTACTTATTCTATCCCATTTCAAACTGCAATTTAACTATTTAGTCAAAAAATTTAAACTTTGATCATAAAATTGAATTAGCATATAAATATATATAACTATTGAGTGGCACCGTATTAGATACGTTATAACATGTATTTTAAAAATATCAACTTTTTACAAGTGTTAATTATTGTTAATGTTGAAAATCAAAGCGTGCAGTTTGAAATGAGACAAACAGTCCCAACAAAATTAAACTAATTAAGACCGTTTTCAAGTTTCACTTTTGACGCAGTCAGAATATCGAAGAGATTCGCAAGCACGAATCTTGAAGAACAATTAAGGTCTGCAAGCACAAACC
>JAULKJ010331677.1:0-10035 GCA_032355405.1 Rubia balearica | reverse complement strand
GGTCAAGAATGGGTAAACCCACGAGTTTCAACCCATATAAGAACTCATATGAGTTCATAGACTAACCCATATGGGTAAATACGCAGATTTCAGCTCATATATTGACCTCATATGAGTTTATATACAAACCCATATAGGTAAACCTGCGGGTTTCAACCCATATGGGTATACTCCCTCCGTCCCACTTTAAACTTCATATTTTCCTTTTTGGGGCGTCCCACTATAAACTTCCTAATTCTAAACTTTCTACTTTTAGGCATAAATATGTGATCATAACCCTTCATTTCATTTGATTTATGTAGGCACACTCTCATCACCCATTAAAAAGATGCAACATATACTTGTCTTAAAGTTTGTGCAAAAAACAATTAAGAAGTTTAAAGTGGAACGGAGGGAGTATATGCAAACCCATATGGGTAAATCCGCGGGTTTCAACCCATATGGGTATACCCGGGGTCAACCCGCAAAGCCAACTCGCCCGACCCATATTTTTCAAATGCCCATTTGATCCGTAATCATTTAACTCATTACCCATTTCACCCTTATCCACCCGGGTTTAAAAATAAATAAACCCCTTGACTTGCGGGTTACGAATCTGCTTTGTCACTCCAAAGACCGAGTTAAACTTTAATAAATTCAACTTACCGCAATTCAATCGTAAATAAACTTTAACTCAACTTCAAATAGTAATCCGAACATGGGTGCGTTGGGTTGATTTTACCAACAATTTGTGAGTTGGGAAGAACCACAGAAAACGTGACATTGCTCAGCAAAAAAAAAAGGTTGTACGCCAGCCTTGGGCGCCCCATCCGCCTGACACCATGGGATTGGATGAGGGGTTAAGTCACGCTAGCCCAGCACCAGGAACATGTGGCGGGCCGTACTCAGTAGCAGCACCAGAGATCGGGAAGAGAGCCCGGGGAATAAACCCCAGAGAACCCCCCAGACACCTCCACACGGCGCGCCCCGAGCCTCGAACCCGGGATCTCTCCCTGGATTACCACACTCCCAACCAGTAGGGTACACCCGCGGGTGTGTGGACGGTCTTTTCAAGAATACGTGGTTGGAGGATGAATTCGGCCATTGTCGTTTGATGAATTCAATGGTCTTGTGGCGATTTAAGTTTTGGTCAAGGAGTGGGTAAAAGCTGAGTCATTTTGTATACGGTACACTAAGAATACACACCAAATTATATTCTCAGTAACTAAATGTACTTTGCAGTAAAAATCAATACACTCTCTCCTTTTATTTAGACATATATTTATGTGCATTTCCATTATTTACACATGTAATTTAATACCTGGAATAGGATATTATTTACTGGGTGAGTCCTCTTTCAATTCGGTTTCTGTTATTTTCTGTTATTTATAATGTTTGGACTCCCTCAAACCTTCATCATTTGACAAATTTAATTATAAAAAAATAAATCACAAATTTAAAGTTGGAGGAAATATTATCAATGAAGATATGGAGTTAATGTATAAGATCATCCTTGCTCCTCTGTCCTAAAACAAGGTGATCCAAATTATATTTTTAATATTAAAATCATTTTGACCAATCATTTTGATTAATTTATAGGTTATAATTAATACTATTATTTGAGATATTGTTAGATATATTGCAATATATATAATTTGTAATAATAATATATGGTAATTTTTTTGGTAAATTCTTGGTAAAGACCGTTTTTCCATAGACATATGGAAAAGCGAGCTTGAATTGAAATTATAGAAAGGTAAAAAGTTTTAGTTGCAATATTAAAATTTTATTATGCAACATGTAGGAGTGATAAGTTTATGATCCGATTAATACAACCCAAAAATTTTATTTTGATTTATTCAAATTTACAGTTTAAATGAAAAGACCGTCTTTCAAGAGACAAACTCAAAATTATGTGGGGAAATATATTTAGCGTCAAAATAATATATTTACTTTACATATATAACAACACGGTTCCACTTCAACCGGATTCTGATTAACCTTCCATTCCCATATCACCAATCAAAACTTCATATATACGTATAATATTCTATTTTTTTAGTAAGCACATGCTTAGTAAATGATTGTTAGGTATTGGCCATTTCCTTTAAATAATTTAACTAATTAATCATCTGTGGTTGTTTATGCTATCCGTTAGATTTTATGTACTCCCTCGATTCATACAAGCCAATCTGACAGCAAATAAATGTGAAAATGTATAGAAAATTGGGAAAGCATTAACTCCAATCTAAAAGTTGTTAACGTTAAAAACGAATATTATTTGAAAATAATAATATATTTTTATCATTTTAAGTAGGAGTCCGTCTCTTGAAAGACGGCATTTCCATAAGTTATGGAAAGACCAAGGTTTAAAATGCAAATTAGAAGAAATGAAGATAAAATATTCGGGTTGTATTAATCGGGTTATAAACTTTATAACTACTACACGTTGAATAATAAATTTTTAATATTGCAACTAAGACCTTTTACCTTTTATTATTTTGATTAAATCCCGTCTTTCCATAAATCTATGGAAATACTGTCTTTTCCAAGACTTTATCTTTAAGTAATTTTAAATTATGTCATTTTTATTGAAAAAATGAAAAGGGAAATTGTGTCATTTTATTTGGACGAAAAGAGAACTTTGTTTGGCAAATGCATCTTGTTGTTAATTTTTATGTAATGGCATTATTTTATTTTAAAAACATGGTACTATTAACCTTTTCATTTTCATCTAATTAAAAATCATTTGTTAAATGCATTTGTTAACCTTATTTGACGACAATGAGAGGGTAAACTAAACAATCAGATAAACTTTATAAACAATTTGTGTGAGAATTCAAAATAAGTGAGCACAGTTATAAATATAATATTTTATTTACAAACAAGAATTAAAATATATTTATATACTTATTATTATTATAAATATTATATGTGTATTTATAAAGATAAAAATAATTTTTTAAGTTATTATCAATTATAATATTGATTAAAAATGAAATATATATTCATAAGTAATCAAATAATTTTCAGAATTCTAGTAAAATTATATTTTTAAAACAAAATAGTAAAAATATTTTAATTAAGTGGAATAAAAATAATTATTTTTCTTTATTAAGTAAATAATTTTATAATTAAATAAAATATACAAATTCTTATTTTAAATTAGGCAAAGTTTTGGGAAAGACGAGATTTTTAGAATAATAAAAGGTAAGAGGTTTTAGTTGCAATATTAAATTTTATTGTGCAACATGTAGTAATTATAAGTTTTATAACCCGATTCATACAACCCGAAAATTTTATCATCATTTCTTCTAATTTAGATTTTAAACTTTGGTGTTTCCATGACTTATGGAAAGACCGTCTTTCAAGAGACGGACTCTTTAAATTATATGAAAATAAATTTAATTAAATTTATTATTTAAATATTAATACATTTAAAAGTTATTCATTTTATTTGAATGAATTATACATCGTATATTATTATTTGGGTTAAATGCTTTTATAATCCTACCTTTAGGCTGAAAGTGCCAATATAACCCTGTAAAACCAGAAAGTGTCAAACTAACCCTAACTTTATGATGAATTATGCCAATCTAACCTTCTGGTCAGATTCCGACATTGACTTAAATTTCAGACAGTTGACTATAGCAAAAAGACTAATTTGCCCTTGGGTATTTTTTGCTAAATTAAAATTCTGTTTAACTCCTGAAAGTGATAGTCAAGTCCACCTCCTCCGCCACCATCTCACCACTGCCATCACCACCCCACCACCGCCAACAGCCATCACCACCTCCAAACCCATACCCCGCCACCACTCCACCCCAGCTCGCCACCATTCATTCTCTTTCGCCTGACAGCGCCCGCCCGCCACCATTTATTCTCTTCCGTCTGACACCGCCTGCCTGGCCAGAATCGCGGCGTCTTAAACAACCAGAATTTTGTGCCGCTGGCGGTGGCGGGTTCTTGGAATAGCAACGGGGAGGATCCAATGTCGATGTTCTTTCAGTTGCAGAGAATCCGCCACTTCTGTCGTTCCCTTCTTTGGCATCGCCGCCGCTACCGCCCTCGTCAGAAATGGAGATCCACCAGCGCTACGACGTGGAGAAGCTGCTCGTCCCCTCCAGTCCCAACCCTGTCAATCGTTCTCTGCTCTAGTAGTGTCACCGCCCTCGTCGAAAATGGAGATCCACCCGTTCAAGGCACCGCAAATGAATCTTGGGTCAGAAACGGCCAAAAAGAAAATGGGAAAAATTCAGAAAACTAACTGCGACCCAGATGAATTCAATAGAAATCCAGTTCAAAAGTATGAATCTTGGCTCAAAATCTGGAGTTCATGGAGGGATTGTCGGTATGGCTATGGAAGAAGGAAGAAAGCTTTTTGACTTTTTTGACTTGGAGAAGCAGCCCTCGTCGAAGAAGGGTTTATTTCTTTATTTCTTTTTTTAATTGAGGGGGTAATATGGTCATATCTATTATTTCCGGTCAAAATTTTCGTTGACAATAGGAGTCAATGCATCCCAGGGTTATATTGGCACATACTTTATAGAGTTGGGGTTATTTTAGCACTTTTTAATTTTACAGGGTTATATTGGCACTTTCTGCCTAAAGTCAGGGTTATTTTAGCACTTTATTCTAATAAAAAAGAGGAGTACATGAATAACCGACATCTTCTCAGTGGAATTGCTCTGTTTATTAGTTTTCGTGACAAGCAAAGGTCGTGTTCCAGCTTACGTTGTTGTGCAGTCCACAAAAAAAAGGGGAGAAAAAGGAAAAAGACTTTCTATTCATCATTTAAGAAAATAAAAGGATTCTATCGTTAAAACAAATTAAATAAAAATAGTCAAGGGGTTTGTATCCTCTGAATATGGAACCAAAAAGTCAACAAGCATCTTGCGTCGGTGACTCGGTGCTGTTGACCAGAGATAAACGTGTGTGCCCTGGAGCCTAGAGGAGAATGGTGGAGGAAGTTTCTCCAGATTCCCAACTAATCACATGCATTTACCTCTCCACAACACTACTCCCCTGTCCATGTTAAACTGAACAGAAATTTTTACGATTTTCAATAAATATGTTTGACCGTTAATATATTTAACTATGAATAATATCGGCAAATAAAAAGTTGATATTTAAAAATTACTTGTTACGACGAATCCAACAATATCACATACGATATTATTATTGTTTATAAATATATTTTTAAATATATGATCAAAATTTGAGAGTGTTTATTGTCAAATAGTAAGGATACAGTTTAAATTGGTACAGAGGAAGTACTTGTTTTTCTCATGGAAGAGTGAGAAATATAAACTAGAACACCTTAGTTATTATATTACTACTCTCTCCTTCCCATCTAAATATGCATAGAATCTTCAGAGAAAATTGTCAAACTTTAATCGTATATTTATAAATAATAATATCATTATATGAGATATTTTTAGATTTCTCATGATGTGTAGTTTATAAATATTAACTCTTTATATATCGTTATTATATATAGTTTCATATATTTAAAATCAAGTGTATTACTAAAAATCGTAAAAAAATTAATTATGCTATTTAGATGGGACGGAGGAAGTAACATATGTACCTCACCACCATTAAAAGGGTGTTTGGTGCTTTACTAATAAGCTCTTTTATTATTTTTGCAAACTAATATATATTTTTGTAAAAGTAAAAAATATTTTTACTTATAAAATAAGTCAGTTCATTTATAAGTACAATTCCATCAAGTATAATCTAAATATATACTTCATTGGTTAAGCTAATATTGGTATACTTATTGTTTTTGGATGATTTTTTTTGACAATTTTACCTTTATACCAAAAAAAAGGCAAAATTTAATTGCATGTCATCCATTCATTTTACTCACCAACATTCACTTTAATACCTACCACTCAAAAAACCTCAATTTTCAATTCAACAAAATCTAACAAACCCTAATAGGGAGAGTGGCAATTTTGAATTGAGCGATGCCCCCACCTCTCGCCACCACCTATTGGCTGACCATTTTGACGTATATTTCCTGCTCTGCCACCACAGTACCGTCCCTGACCTTCGTTCAACCACCATATGACTTTTCGCGGCCATCTTCGGCCATTTCAAACTTAAAAGCTCCCCGTTCATCATACCTAAGTGACAAAAGGCCGACTTTGTCTCCTTAGACAATATATCAAAACCCCATAACCGAGGTGTGACCAATTTCTCTTCCATTGAGGGAATACCAAACGCCCCAACCGGGGCCTCAGCGACATCGGCTATCCATCCATAACTCAGGTAATGAAGTAATTTATGCGATGTATGTTTATTGTGAATTGTGTAGATTAACAATGTATGCGATGTAATTAAATGAATGGATGGCATGCAATTAAATTTAATTGTATGCCATCCATTCATTTTGTATGCGATGTATGTTCATTGTTAATGGTTGTTTTGTTTGTCAAATATTCGTTGGTGAAATTCTCGGTTTGTTGTGATTAATTCATGTGTGCATTTATTTGAAATTACAGGTGTTGTTTTATTTTAATTGGTGCAATTTTTGTTGTGAATTGTGTTGATTTATTTTAGTTTGAAAAATTCTTGGTTTCTTGTTAATCAATTTGGATGGGTAGTAAAATGGGTAAGTGTTGAGTTATTTTAATGTGTGTGAACGCATGGTGTTCATTTATTTTAAACTGTGTAAATGTACTGTGTTGATTTATTAATGGTTTATTATTGGGTAATATGCCAATATAATCTTATATACTTGTGAAAGTGTCAATATAACACTCAAATAATTGAAAATTTTAAAAAACTACCTATTTGATGCAAGTTCCAATATAACCCTTTAGTGGACATTCCGGTGTTGGCCATGGTTTTTTGGTCATTAACCCCCCTAAAATGACTAAAATACCCTTGGACTAAAAGCTGAATTTGGGTGGACAATTATACTCTTACCCATAGCTGCTGGACCACCATGCGACCACCTGACCATCGTAGGGCCGCCACCAATCCGCCGTCAAACTGCCACCAGACCGCCGTCGGGTCGCTGCCGGATCTGATAGAGTTATATCAACACATTATTAAAATTGATAGGGTTATATCATCTTTCAAAAATTTATCGGGTTATATCAGCACATTCACAAAAAGTGTAGGATTATATTAATACATACTATAAAAGAAAAGTGTATTGTAATACACTTGCCTTAACGGGCCACAACATCATATACACCATTATCACATCATAACATCATATGCACCATAAAATTTGACATCATAACACCCTTATTCATATTAAACACCATTATCACATATTCTAGCCTCATTAAAAAAACCCATCACTATTAAAAATCCTAGGTTGAAGAACACAGTAAAATAACGGCTACAATCTGGACTGAACACAACAAAATATCATCAAAACCCCTGTATTCTATACCATATATACTGCATATCTCTATTCATTTGACGAGAAGAAAAACAAAATCACATAATCAAACTCAATAGCGCATTAATCTAGTGAATTAAGGGGGAATTTTAGACGAATATACAATTTTTCAAGGGTTCCCGCACCTCCACTTCAACGTCTGATACGTCGACCTCGCTAAAACTTATCCTTCGCAACCGAATCACACTCTGGAACATCACCGACCGGTAGAAGAGGTTGAAATGGAGATTGCGTGCAGTTGGCGTTGATTTTGTACTGATATGGAAATTTGTTTTTATAGTATGTTCTGATATAATCTGCGCTTTTTAGCAGTGTGCTGATATGAACCTATGAGTTTTCAAAATGTTTTGATATAACCCTATCTGGCCACAGACTAGCGCAATGGCAGTCCAGCGGTGGCGATTAGTGGTCCAGCGGTGGTGCAACGGTGATCCAGCGGCGATCCGGCAGCGGTCAGACAAAATTAATTTGGGTATTAATGATAATAAGGGCTATAATGTCATTCCTTATTTTTGAGTTTCCTGGTTTTTTTTAAAAGGGCAAAATGTCTTTTCAATTCTGGCCAAAAGTTGTCGGAAAGGATATTTTTGCACTTTCAAATGTTATCTAGAGTTATATTGGCACTTTCCATTATCAGAAGGTTATATTGACACTTATTTAAATTATATAGGGTTATATAAGCACTTTTATCTTTATTGTTAATTGTGGTGGTTTATTGTGAATTTGGTGCGACTTTCTCTTAATTTATTGTGAATTGAAATTGGATTGTTGTAAATTGTGTTGAGTTCCGTTCGTTTGAAATGAATTTACTTATTGTGTAGGAAAATTTCGAGAATGAAGACGGTAAATGTGAGACCTAGAGATGAGTCCTCCGATAAGGCTGAGACGTCCTGACCGTCGAAGAATATTTCTAAGAATGAGGGTCCAGGGCCACCTACAAAAGATCTAGGTTCATCCGCCACGAGAACCAGGATAGACTCAACCTTCTATTGGACCTACAATAATAGAATAACAAAACTTACAGTTCCTATAATACCAACACCTTAACTACTGTTTAAATTTTGTTTATTATGCTAGAATTATTACATTGAGTTATACGATGTGTACTTATGTTGATGATGTGTTGGTTGTTGTAGATGAGAATGTGTTGTAAAATGGTTGAATAAAATGGTTGAACTGTAAATTTTGTTATTTTTCAGATGTGATGTTTTAGATATCGTTGTTGATGTTTCTCATTTTCTGTTTGATGTTTCATAATTTAGGTTTTAAGTATTTTTATCTATGTTGATGTGATGTTATAATTTAAATGTTTGATGCTTGTGGTGTTTTCATATTCAAGTATGCAACTGATGTTCAGTTTTGTTATTTTGATATTTTAGTTTGTATTGTTGAAGTTTTAAAATATTGATATTAATGGTTTAAATATTTTATTTGATGTTTCTCAATGTAGTTGTCAGTGATTCTATGTGTGCCAACATGACATTTTAATTTCAGATATTGATGTTTTCAATAGTGTATGTGATATTTTATGTTTATTTCACAGGAATACTTTCCAAACCGGAGCTCTACGATGTCACTGATGAGATAGCAAAAAAATGCTATGAGGAATCATACTTTTGAAGATGTTCCCTTGAACAGAGGACCGGAGCCGACCTTTGATCTTGGCATTGAGCCATGCTCTTCAAAACCAGCAAGAGAGACGGGAAGGCTGTGAATAAGGGAGCAACAACGGGAAATAAGTTGGGGGAAGGGGAATAGAATTTGATTGCTTGGGATGTATTGTTTGAGAATGATATTTTAGAAAAATTGGTTTGTTTGTTAGAGGTGAGACACTGGATTGTTTTAAGTTTTTATGTTTGCGAAGTTTTAAGTAATTTGAATCCTTTTGTAATAAATTATGTTTAACAAGTTATTTCAAATGCAACAGCAGTGGAATGTATAAGTGCAGTGGAACATATGATTATCATGTTTAAAACAATATCTTCATCGGTACTTTTCTAAAACATCAAACAAAAAACTTGAACCCACACAACGTAACTATGTAATATCACAATGTGATTGAAAATAATAATCAAGTCCCGAAAAGCTTATTTTAGATTACTTAAGTTGTATTGGATGTTATTTATTATTTTTTGGAGGTTTAACTAATTCTATTTGATGTTTAACTATTTTTAGTTAATTAAACTTCATTAGTGTATTTACTTGATGTTTAACTATTTATATTTGATGTATTTATTTATAATTTATTTTGATGTTTAGCCATTATAGTATTTTTAAATTTCATGTTTAACTATTTTTATTCGATGTTAATTATTTTTAATATGATGTTTTAATATTTAGACTTAAAATTCTAGAGACAAGACCCAATGTTTTTCAGCCCAACCTCAAACCATCCTCACTGAAACCCTTTCCGGAAAATTTTGAAATTCAACCAACGAATCTGATTGACCATGGTGAATCCGTTCCAGATGACGAAATCTACCCTCGGCAAACCCATTGATAAAACCCTTACCTTTGACCTCTTCTAGAATCTCCTCAATGAAGACGACGCTTCCCCTACCGACGACGCGATTGAGTTTTCAACGATGATGGACTTCACCGACGATGGAGTGTAACGATTCAGATGTCAAACA
>JAULKJ010331652.1:0-10036 GCA_032355405.1 Rubia balearica | reverse complement strand
ACCCATTAGCATTCTCACAAAAATAAACATAACCCACCCTAATTAACCTTACTATGAATCCTAATTCAAGATTTATATATGTAAAACCCCCATTTCAAGATAATTTTAAAAAATAAATTCATATACAACATACCTTCTCAAATGAAAAATGATGCTCTTCAATGAATTAAATTTACTTCTTTATCAATGTACTAGGAAAGGGATAAAACCCTTCAAATTGTATTGTTGTGAGAATTTGAAGAAATGAGCGTGTTTTTTCCCTTATATATAGAGTGGGTTCCGAATTCAGAACTCACATGCATAATAAGCATATCGAAAGTAAAAAACCCTTCCAAGTTTGGAACAAAGCCCTGGAAAAACTTACGAACTCGGAAGGTCTTTAATCTTTTAAGAAATGATGCTGGTCTCCTGTTACAAACTCTGAAGGCATGTCGGAACCCTGTTACGAAATTGAAACCACTATCCATCAAAGGCGATTTGATACAATTGCCTTTAATTATGGATAATTAAAGGAGGTTATAACGTTAACTGCCTTTAATTAACCCTGATTAAAGGTGGTTAATTAAAAACCGCTTTAATTGGGGGCATAATTGCCTTTAAAACAATTTCGCTAGTACCGAACAGGGGTTCCAAATTCATAACCCCTTTACCAAGGCATTTTCGTATTTTTTTTCTAGAACCGCCTTCTATCACTGCCTTTAATAGGTTGGTCTCTACTAGTATACATCGCCTCATTAAAAACCTTAACATGGAAAACCCAACGGGAAAAAATGTTAGTTAAGGGGAAAAAGTAGAATTTATATTTTCCTCTCAAATCCTTCACAATCAATGAATTTCAAAACCAAAAACACCTAAAGTGCAAATTATATATAAATAATATCACAATAATCCAACAAAATATGAACAAACTAAACCACATATCAAATATCCTTACGCATGAATTATGTTTACCCTCAAATACGAAGTTAAGTAAATAAGATCCCTCAATAATCCTCAATGTTCATAAATTCTCACTCACCAGCTATCTAAAACAGTTGTATAAATAGAAAAAGAAAAGTGTACAATGAAAACACAAAAAATACAAGACAGACAAAAATCAGCCATTTAAAAATTCCATATTGTGCTATTATAATGATCTATTTCCCTGCCAAGGAGTAAAGGGTAATGTTAATGCACATGGGAATTATCATCCACTAAGTTGAACAAACAATGAATATTTTCAAGATCGTGAAATTCAATCATCAATTTAGTCAAAATCGAACAAACAATGAATATTTTCTCATAGTTTCATTCAATCATCTCAATGTGTTCACAACTTATGACACAGAGAAGTTAATCTACAAATTAGGAAGGTCTACCTCAAGGGTTATAACGAGGCTGATTTCTTATCTCAAGGCTGATTTCTTCAAAAATAATCCACTACTCTGAGAATCAAGAAACATCTTATCTTCTGTTCTAGTTCCAAAGTCAAAGCACTTCATCTACTCTCTTTCATACATCTTGTGGTTATGGAAACAATCCACTACCTTTTTAAATCCAACCCAATAATCATTGATGTTCTTCTTGTACTCTTGTGAGATAGATCGTATTTGCCTCACCATTGTAGACGTCTTGGTTTCAAAGAAAAAAATTCTCAAGAAAAGCCTTCTCTATGATAGCTCATGTAGTGATAGAATTCTTCTCCAAGGTAGCTAACCATGCAATGGCTACATCAAACATAGAAAAAGGAAAGGCCGCAACCACGAAGTGATATTTGGACACTTCATTAGGTTGCCTCTGAACTTAATTTTTTTAATAAACTCATTCAAGAAGTTAAGAGGGTCCTCTCTTGACTTTTTTGAGCTTTGGAATCACGTTCAAGAGATTAAGCTTAATCTTGACTAGGGGCTCTCCTTCAGGTAGCACAATAGGGGATGGGGGATCGCCCACCTCATGACTTTAGAGTTCAAACATTAGTATGTTGTCAATTTTAGCCATCTTGACAGTTTATATTTCAATATAATTATGTTTGGCAGAGGTTCCTGTTTGGCCAAACCGAGGGTGTGTGGCATTCAAGGATGAGAGTTCTCTTTGTTTTCGAGCGCAAGCCTCCTTACGATTTTTCTTGCCTGTCTCTTAACCTCTGGATCATAGATTAGCTGAGAATTCAAAGACCTACTCACACAAACAAAAAATGCAGCCAAGATCAATAGGAAAATAAATTAAAACTAACTACCGTACCCCGGCAGCAGCGCCAATTTGGTGAGCGTCATTTTAATCACAAAATAATCTCTAAAAAGATGAAATTAGCACAATAGTAAGTAGCGTTGACCCCATGGGGCATGGTACAATTAAAATTAAATTTTTCAAAGATCAAATTTTGTGTAGCCACCACACTTAAGTGCAAGACAATGATTTTGTCATCCAATAAAGTATTTAATAAAGCCAAAATTATAAATTTACTATCAAATAGAAAAACAATTCAACATTCGACTAAATCCACATTATTTTACCTAATCATTGGCTCAATAACAAATTATTATCTATAAACCAACCAGTTATAGGATACCCCAATTCTTTCTTACGTCGTCGATAGCTAGTATGTATTTGCTAAACTAGCTAATTACCTTATATGAATGCATCTAGCAAGTATTAGCTAAATTAGATAAATACTCTAATAGCATAAACACGAAAAAAAATCCAACATAGATAAGTACCCAGATATTCACAAGTAATAGTTATATACCTAATTGTTCACTACCTCCGTCACAACAATTTCTGATTTTGTGGAGGTTAGCCACTTATTAACCCTTGCCAACAATTACGGACTGGTGGGATTAATGAGCACTATCTTAATTAAACTCAATTTTATCAGGCTCAATTTAATCGAGAATAAATAATGATTAAAACAATCAGGAACTTACATATAATAATTATAAAATCAATTAGATCTCATGGAATCAATAAACTAGTGATTAATTATTCTACAGCAAATAAACAATTACCTACTCCTATTATTAAAACTAAACAAACAAATAATATGAAAACTAAACATAATTAATTAAATATCATAAAACAAACCAAATAAGTAAAATAAAAAACTTTGGTTGCTGCGATCACCATGTCATTGTTGCGCACCAAATTGACAAAGTTATTCTCCAGTAACCTATAATTTCAAACTTGCACTAGCCGCTAAAAAATAAAAAGACTAAAAAAATTATACTGTAAACTTAAATACTCCCCGTCTTTTTGTGATAAAAATGTGCTATCTTCTTCATATGCACAAGCACTATGTATGGTGTTCATGTAGTCTACGATACTAGTGAAACTTCATTAACCTACAACACTAGTGGAATTTCATTAAGCTACAACTCATGAAACCTTATTAATGTACATTTATGAAGAAGTTTTTGAATACATGATCCACTTACTGGCATTCATCATCCACTTAATTAAGTGGTTTATAACACTTCCTTTTTAATTATCCTAAATCTCTTCAATTATTCACTTTTCACCACGATACTTCATCAATTGTGCTTTTGGTTTCTTTCCTACATAGGTTGAATAATGTCTTATAAAATAAGAACATTTTTCGTTGAAGCACATCATCTCATTACAACCCATAAGTTGGAAAATCTTGTGGGAGAAAACTGCTGGTTAAATGCAATAGAGTACAAAACCGGAGTTGTCATCGAACTAGCCGATCGCTCTAGCATATATCCAAAAGGTATTGTGAGAGATGTGTTGGTGAAAGTGGATTCTTTGACATTCCCCGCTGATTTTCATGTCCTTGATATGGAAATAATAATCATGATACACCTATTCTGTTAGGTAGACCATTTTTGAAAACCTCGAGGACAATAATTGATGTGCATAGGGGAACGTTGACCATGGAATGCAATGGGCGGAAAATGGAATTTAACACAAACAATGCTATTTCCCATCCTACTAGATACCATTCTTGCCAATCTCTTAATGTGATTGATTATGAAAAGCTAGATGTATCTGAGTCCAATGGGTGTTCCTCAATTGTTTCCATGAATAATGATGTGATTGCAAATATTGTTAGTACTAACATGGAGGAAAACAACAATGGCGAACATTCTCATGGGGAAGTAATTTCTGACAACCTCTTGGTGTCCAAGGTAAGGCCTGAGCAGATAGGTTTTCCTCCTTCTCTTAAGATGAATTCAGTGGAAGAGTGCAAACCCCCACCAAAAATGCTCAAATGTTTATCTCTTGGGGAAGGAGAAAAAACTACAAGTGCTCCCTCCATTGAAATTTCCCTTGACCAACTGGGGAGGATAATGCATATGCTAATAGGGCATGAGGAGGCACTGAGTTATGTGTAGAAATTTTTGATCGGAGATAATGTGGATCCCCTTGTTTTGAGCCAGATAGAGGAAAGGAAAACGATCATTCCGGGAAATGTGAGTAAGCTCCAAGAAAGGAGGTAAGTTGTGTCGAAGACGTTAAATTAACTTGGTTTTGATTATCCGAAGAATCATTCATGATTTTTCGTTGACTTTGGGTTTAATTTCAAATTCTGTCATTATTTTCTTCATGATTTTTCTTTGTTCTTGTTATCGTGGTGTTTTGATGTGATTTTGCAGGAAATGAGAAGTGGAAAGGATTGGAAGATGTGAGTTTTGAAAATAATTGAAGGGTTAATCCCCTGTCTGTCGCGAGCGTGATAGATCTGTCGAGAGTCACGACAAATAGAGCAAGTTTGCAAATTCCAGGTCTAAACATTCGTGAGCGCAATGGAATTCAAGTAAAAAATTTCAATTTGCAACTTCCAGAGCCCACTTCCACCCCATACCTATCTTCATACATTTAGGTCCTAAGCATCATCAATCCACACAAATTTTCCCAAGAACTCAAAAAACCGTAGATTTTGGGGATTCCTTGATTTTTGGTTCAATTTCATGTGGGTTTGTTCAATTCACCACTTTTAGGTTCAATTCGGTAACATTCTTCAATTTCATACTCTTTAATTGCTTTATCATTTTCAATTCATGATTTGTTATAATTTAGGAAATTTTTATGAATGGTAAAGTTTTGTGATTAATGTGGATTTGATGTTTGTGAATTGGTGTTTGTGAATAATTTCATTGTATTGATATGGATGATGTGAATATTAGGTTTGGAATTTTTGGCTGTGATTTTGATTAGAATTTTGGGCTGTTAATATGATTGCAGACTAATAATTTTGGACTATCATTTTGACTATGGCTACTAGAATTTATCCTGATTTTGGCTGTCAATTGTGATACTAAGTGCTGTGATTTTACCAGTGATTTTGGCTTAGCCTTTAGGATGTAGATTGGGCTGTTATTTTGAGAATGACTGAAATTATGTCTGTCATTCTAGCTACAAATTGGACATAGGTTCTGTTATATTTTGGTTTCGACTAGGCCTTGATTAGGTTAGTTTCCTTAGGCCATATTTGGACTTTAGCCTAGTTTAGTTTAAGGTAGATAACTTTCTTATTTTGGCATAGTATAGTTAATATTAGGTTTAGACCTATCATATACATATAAACTGACATGCATTTTACTGATAGCTATAAGTTGCATATTAAGTAGTGTAAATGTTGTTTTTGATATAACATCCAAGTGACTATTGCATCTTTTATTTCCTTGTGCCTCTAATGTGTTTGATGTATTTAATAGACATGGCACTGAAGAAGAGAACTAGAGCAGGTCCGTCTGCACCACCACCTTCTCCTCCTCCGGCACCTCAGCCAGCACCACCACCGGTCCCGGACCGTTTTATGGGATTACATCGGATCACCGGCGCATATGCTCAGAGGTGGGATTCCAGAGCCTCCCGAAAGATTCAAGAGACCTGCTTCGCCAATGAAGAAGCTTTGGAGGCTCTACAGCTCAGGGAGCCGGTCCTATACCTCCTTCACAAGGGGCCTAGGAGGCTTCTTATCCTAAGGAGCGCCCACCTATCCCCGGTATACACTGGATTTTCTTTCCACGGTCAAGATATACACCAAGGTGGATGGGATGCCCTGCGAGCGGTTCATTCGTTTCAACTTGAATGACCGCTCCTACAAGATGACTCTTTTCGACATCAACGCGGCGTTCAGGTGGAACACCGCGGAGATCAGGGACAGGCTCGACCCTGAGTGACGCACACTGACTATGGAGGAGAGTTTCTTGTTGTGCCTCTGTGCCCTTGGTTTGTACAATATATTTCACTGGAATCACAAGATATGCAAAGATCTTTCCATGTATTACATGTTCAAGTTCTGGAAGAGGACGAAAAAAATGGATGGATCTCTTTGGGTGGAATTCTTTTATGCATTACAGGTAAACTTTGAAGCAGTGACATTGAGCTACAAGGAATATAAGTGCACAACTTTCAAGTGTTCCACTTTTTTTAAATATTGGGATGCAACTCTCACCACACTGGACTCAATTGTTCAGGTTCAGCCAATGCTTGCCTCGATACTTATCCTTAATTGTGTAATGCAACTCCTGACATTTACTGGACTCAATAATTCAAGTTCATAGGCCACATTCATTTTTGTAGCAATATGCATGATTTTATGTGTAGTATTAGTATTAAATGCAGGTAAATATCATGATTTTAATTTAAAAATATTGGTGCATCATTTATGTTGAGAATGACTCTTTTTATTTATATTTTACGTAATTATTATTATTAAATTAAAATATTGATTATCAATGTAGTCACTATCGCCTAAATTTATGACCAAGTTTTAGACATAAAATTTGGTCACTAGCTATCATAGCCGGTGACCATTTTTTATAATTTAAAAAATCGCTACTTTTTCGTCACTAAATAAATTTAAGGAATTGGATGGAAATTAACTTTAGTGACCCATTCAGTGACTAATACCATGGATCATCAAATTTTAGTGACTAAACATTATTCGTCATCAATTCTTTAGTGACTAGAAGTTTTTGGTCATCATATTTGTAGTGACTACAAATTATTGGTCATCAAATGCTTTAGTGACTAAAAGTTACTAGTCATTAAAAATTTCGCTGACTAGGTCATTTTTGTCCCTGAAACTTTTGACCAAAAATTTTTTGGTCATCAGAGCAACAAATTAGTGACTGTTTCTGGTTTATTGGTGACTATTTTATTGACGAATACATTTCTTCACTAATATTTATGACCAAAATACTTGG
The DNA here is from genome assembly GCA_032355405.1 of Rubia balearica. Taxonomy (NCBI): domain Eukaryota; kingdom Viridiplantae; phylum Streptophyta; class Magnoliopsida; order Gentianales; family Rubiaceae; genus Rubia; species Rubia balearica. The sequence goes on along the minus strand of JAULKJ010331652.1, from coordinate 2,885 downwards.
TCATTAAAACTAGTCGACGTGACCAGCTGGAAAAAGCCATCACCGTGACTTTTTGTGACGGATAAAATGTGACCATTCGATGACAACCCGATTTTGGTAACCAAAAGTCATTTGTAATGAATTTTTGATATTTAGTGACCAAAATCAGTTTGTCACTACAGGACTTTTTTCTTGTAGTGTGATAAAATATCAATATACCATTAATTAACTCAATTATATTTAACAAAAAAATAAGCTAACAAGGAATGTTAATTGTACTAAAAAAATATCAAAATCATGTCTCATCATTTAGCAACTTCTACTGCGAAGGTTGATCAATTTTGTGATGTGCATGATTTCTATAAAAAAAAAAATAGTGGACAACATAATGCATACACCATATGAGAAATATAGGTACATTTTTTCTGGCTATAAACTTGTCTATTTGTGTCACGCTGTGAGTGTTATTCCCTCCGTCCCAACTCTCTTTACACTCTTATTTTTTTAACACTATTTTCTATCAAAATTTAAACGCATATTTGAATAGACTTATGAAAAACAATATTATCTTATATGATATTGCTCAATTCATCGTAACAAGTAGTTGTTAAATATTAACTTTTTATTTTCCGTTATTGTAGTTAAAGATATTAACGTTCAAAATATATTTTTCGAACAGTGTGATAATGATTACTGTGCAAATAGAGTTAAGAGGGAGGGAGCAGCATAATTTTGTAAGTTTCCTATAATGCACAATGTTTACAACCGTAATTTGGCTGAAAGGTTCAACTGATGATACATACCAAGTATAGTTTATGATGACTTAGCTATGCTAAGCCGACTCGCTCTTGCGATTTCAATTCATTAAATATTCAATCTCTTTCTTTCACATTAGCAATTGAGTCCACAATTAAATCACCTCATTTTTATTCCCACAGTGGTTGAGCTCAATTTGATCCTATTCCATGGACCCCACTTGATTCTCTCAATTATACTCATTATTTCTACCTTTAATATTTAATTATAATAAATTTACCTAACGAAATAAATTGAAATGTGAAATTTAATAATACACCTACAATTTTTAAATTGGATTTTGTTATTTCAAATTTAATATCCAAATTTATTGCAACTATAATTATGTTTTTAATTTAGTTTTTAATTTCTTGTTTTAAAATTAATTTCATGCACGTCGTTTTTGTTTTATTCTCGTTTAATATAATTTTTTTATTACTTTTAAGTTTGGTACTGACCACTATATGTTTATATTTTAATCTTGCTTATAATATTATTTTATTAATAATTTACTGAAATTATTAATTGTAATAAAAATAATTAATAAAAAATTGATATAAGAATTTATTACTCCCTCTGTCCCAGCCAAACCTGCAGAGAGAGAAAATATTTATTTTAATTTTACATATGTGAAAAGTCATTTATACCCCTGTCTTCTTCCTTCACACCACCACCCCTGTCTTCTTCCTCTGCCAGCACACAGTCAGCGACACCGCCAACACACCACCTTCTTTAACCTCTCACCACTACCCTAGCCACCAAACCCACCACTCAACCACCAACTTCACCATACCCTGCGCCGAATCGAACCCTCGCACCCTCTGTGGCCGAATTTGACTCACACCTGAGGCGTCGCCAAATTTGGAAATCGCCAGAGGCGTCCTCACGGCAGCGGCGAGCGAATTAAACCCTCATCAAAGGTGTCACCACAGCAGCATCGCCAACAATAGCATCGCGTCACCACAGCTGCAGCGCAACTACATCCGGAGGCACCACTACCTAGCGGATTAAAGCTTTCGCCGAATCGAACCCTTCGTCGCCAAATCGAACCTTCCCCTGAGGCATCAGTGGCGAGCCCTCGCCGGAGTCATCGGTATGCGGCAGACTTGAGCGGATATGGGCAACGTGAGAGAGGGCTATGCATATTTGAGAGAATGGCAGGGGAGATTTGTGGAGGCGGAGGAGAGTTTGGAGAGGGAGGCGAAAGGAGATTGGAGAGAGGGGGTGGAGGGTTTGTGAGGATAATTTGTGAGAGTGAGGTGGAGGGAGATCTATGAGGGTAGATTTAGGGTTTTCGAGTAATTTTTAATTACTTAAAGGGTATTTTGGTCTTATAATGCAAGAAACTTTTTTAAATATGAAAAGTGTGCAGTTTAGTTGGGACAACAAAAAAATTGTATAGAAATGGGTGGAACAGAGGAAGTATAATATTTGCACCGTAGTATTTTCTTATTTGCACTTTACAACAGGCGCACAATTATAACAGGCGAACAATTATAAGATAATTAATTACTATATTTGCACTGTAGAAGTATTTGGCATGTCTGGAGCACATGGGCGCAGCCGGAGCATCACATGCATGTCAGGCGACTCAGGCGCACATTTAAATTTGAGTTATCTCTGTGGTGAGACTATTGCAATATTATTTACTTTTGGTACAAGTTTTTATAACTGCGACACTATCTGGAATCAGTCATAATATTGAACTATGGGTGGATTATTATGAATGATTTTACTGTTCGATGCCTTTCATTTTTGTGTTGCTTCCCTTGTTAATTAAATCTTGTACAACTTAATAGTATTCCAACTTTGATGCTCTGTAACAACGATGGATGTGGCCCATCCCAGACGTAAGAGTCTAGGTTATTGACTGATACTTTTAGTAAAAATATTTGAGGATTATTTCTTATTGAAAAATTAATCATTTTAAGATGGTGGAAAAATGCCCAGCAGCGATTACAATGAGTAGAATTGACATTCAATCTAACTAACCTCTAGCAATAACTAACATATTACAAGGATATCTAAATTACATGTCAACCACACTGATCGTCTGTACTATTACATATCAGAGATCCAATAAAAACTGTAACATCGCCCTCAGGGATATT
>JAULKJ010331641.1:0-10037 GCA_032355405.1 Rubia balearica | reverse complement strand
CCTCGGCACTTTGGAGCCCCGCCGGCACCCGCCCCCCCCCCCCCCCCCCAATCTGTATGATTCCCTCGACTATCACATTCTCTCTTCATCGTGGAGCCCTGCTGAAACCTTAACTCACCCATACATTTGATTTTCTAGCCTGTCACCTTCCCCCGTCACTGTGACGGAAGCAGAGAAGGGAGGCACGGGCGGTAGGCAGAGAGGTGGGAGGCGAAGAGGCGGAGGGAGTCGAGGAGGCAGGGGCGCAGGCAGGAGGCGGAGATTCGGAGGATGTCGAGGAGGCAGAGAGATTCCGATCTTGAGGAAGAAGATTGGAGGATGAAGACAAGGGCAATATGGCCTTTTCTAAATCTAATTAATTATTGGCAGTGACACTAAGAGGATATGCATAAGATAAGTAGTTATCCACTGTGGAGCTGGACATCAATCTCGACCTGATTCCATCAACTCAAAACAGTGTCCCACCTCAAACCGTCGTTATAATAGCAAGCATCATATGAATGAAAATGCTGCATGCGTAAATTCTGAAATATAGCAGCATTATTTGTGCGTATGATCCATCACATTGTTCTGTAAAAATACAAGAACAAAAAAAACTTAGCATTGAAATTATTCTTGAGTGGATTGTGTTGTGGTCTTGATAAATCCCTTTCCTACGGTGAACCAAAATACAGCAACACTGTCAGCAACCAAACAAAGGCTTCACCTCATCTTTATATTAAAAAAAAGCACCCTTTAATCGCCGGGTAGCCCTACACCTTTCTCTGCGTGGAAAAGCACTGGGCTACATTTTGGCCCCTTCACAAATTATTTGGTAATTAATTCACTACAAAAACAACTTTGCCTATATTTCTGTCCACTCTAATGAGGGGGTCCCCAACCTAGTAGATAATGTCACATTGAATTTTGAACATGAGCTCCTTCACCATTCAATACTCCCTCCATTTTGCCTCTATAAATTATCGTAAATGATTAATATATGGATGGAACTAAATAAGAACATTAAAAAGTAAAATGTATGACATGATCAAGTGGTTAATTTCTTATCAAAATTGAAATGTGACATTGTTTGTGAAACAAATTAAAGTGAAAAGTGTGCATAGAAAAAATAAAGGGAGTTGCAAGTATATTTTATTTTTTTAATAAAAATTTTCCTTAATACGATAGTAAAATTGTTTACCAAAATTGAATACAATTGAATCAAACATAAGCTGTATTTGGTAGAGTAACTTAATTGTTTTGGCACCAGGTTATTACCTTCTGCTTTCCCCTCAAAAGACCTTTCAAATTTTTTAAAAATAGTACAAATTTTTATATCACTCGATCTAGTTCATGTCATCTTACTCTAGTTGGGTATAGTTCATTCTGATTCAGTCTCATTCGTTTTAATTGAATCTAGTTCAGTCCAAATTTTACTGTTATGTTATTTGTGTTAGGGGTGTTCAAATTGCCCTACTCGGCCCGTTTTGCCCAATCTATTTGGGTCGGGTCAATGTCTCATTTGGGTCAAGTGGGGATTTGGGTCGGGTCATATTTTGACCCAAATCGACCTGTTTTGACCCATTTTCATTTTTGCCCCATTTTAAAAAGAAAATTTCATTCTATAAAAAATTCATTAAAAATAGGTTTAATGCAAAATATCAACCATGAATTCATTTCATAAAATTTGTAGCATTCTTGGGAAAAATATATTCATAAAGGTAAAAATAGATTTTTGTAAAACTACTATTAATTATAAGTATTATAATGGTTAATATATGAAATATATATTCGTAATTATATAAATAAATTTTATTTTTTTAATCAATATATTAAAAGTATTTTAACTAAGTAGAATGAAAATAATTGTATTTTTCTTTATTTTTCTTTATTAAGTAAATAATTTATTATTAAATATAATATAATATTTTTATTTTAAATTATATAAAATAAAATACAATTTTATTTATTATTTAAATATAAATACGTTTAAAAATTATTCATTTTATTTGAATAAATTATTTTTAAAAATTACAATTTTCTTATATGACTTAGCTCGACTTGTGACACGACCCGGCTCAATTCAACCTAAAACTATGAGAATTTTGATCCGATTGATCCGTTTGACCCAAAAGTTTGGGTAAGGGCAGGAGCAGTTGACCCGCCCCGACCCATGGGTCAACATGACCAGCCATCGTTTGCGTCATTAATAATCATTATGCTCCCTCCGTCCCAATAAAATGGCATATTTACCTTTTCAAGTCAAACTTTAATCGTAAACTTTGACCTTGAGCATAAATTTATATATATATATATGTGCATAATAATAAAAAATATAATGTGAGGCATGATATTGTTAGATTCATCTTAATATCTATTTTCTAAATATCTATTTTTATGCGAAATTGTTATATGTAGTTAGAGATATTGACGTCAAACATGATCATTGAAGGCCGTGAAAAAGTTAATGCGCCATTTTTACGAGACTTAGGGAGTATTTCTTTTTATCTTTCCAACTATAATTTGTTCAGTTCAGTACAATTCGATTCATTTTAGTTTAATTCAACCCAATTTATCTTAGTTTAGTTCAATAGTGTACATTTTTCACATGCAAGAAAGGTACTTAATAGTGCAAGTGGTTCATCGATGATTACGAATCGAGAAGAAAAGAGTACACTGTAGTTTTTGAAAACGATCCAACCACTTAATCTTGAACACCACAGCTTCGTGTTCATGTTGATGTGAAGAAAAAGCTTTTATTTTTTTGGTATGGTTCGAATCCAATCCTACAAGTGAAAATTTGTAGCATCATTCTCGTCAAAAGAAAGTGCATCAATATATCAAAACTTGATTAAAAGAGAGGGCTTTCACTTTCACTTTCACTTTTGTGCACATTTTTATTGGAGATGGTGTTTTGTTGGGTCCATAGATTTTGAGTGGATTGGAAAATTCAAGCATTTTGCAATATTGCACGATGAACGAAACCAATGCAACTTCTCTTTCTTTTTGCCCTCTTTTTTGACTGGTTAGCTTTAGAGAAACCGACAAGACATTATCTTTTGTTACAACTCTTTTTTTTGTTGCTAACTGAGTAAACTAGTACGTGCTTAATAATTGCTTTGTGCGTGCATTAAAGGGCTTCAAACTTTTGGTGGGGGCCGAGGATAACACGCTGCCATCTTGGAGCTACCAATCTTGCTTATCGGATGAACTCCCGCATCAACGTTACTATGATATTATCCGTCTTTTATGAAATCTGCACGATTTTAGTATTGGATCCAACCCCAAAAAGATCGATAATAATGTGGTGGAACTCTCATTAATATAGTGATCAATTAGTCTTTCAACTTTCAATTTGAGACTTGGGTTGGACATGCTCAACGATCTCCGCTTCAAACCAAGGACCACACAACGGTGTCCTTCGTCCTTGCAGACCATCTTGTACCGTTGTCACACCTGCAGGACACTCTACCTGACAACCACTTTGGTTAGGAAGACTTTCGGCACAATGGCACAACAGCCACCGCCAGGGACACAACTGAGGGGCTCCACATTGTGCACATACACAGTCCCCTTCTCGAGCACAACCATGATTCTGATTCACTTGTTGGGACTTTCTAGCCCACCTCTACCAACATTAGTATAATATTATCTAATTTGGTCCAAATTCACACGATTTTGATACTGGGTCCTACCCCAAAATACCCCATACTAATATGGTGGGAATCTCGTTAATATAGTAATCAATTAATCTCTCAACTTTTAATGTGGAAATTGGGTTGAACACAACAACATAAAACATGTAGGTTAAATGAATTTCGTGCTCATCAAACAATATCAATTGTTCTGTTTTGAACGCTAAATTATTTTCGCTCATTTTTAGTTATCAAAATAGAAAAGTAAATAATTTTTTATCAAAACCGCATTTGCATTTTTTTACCTTCAAGAACCGTGATCATTAAAATATTTCATTCATTCCACTTTGGCCATTAAACTAATTAATGAGGTAAGGTAACCCATTTTCTGTGTCCATTGAATCAATTAAATTGTGTTCAAGTGCCATTCAAGTGACGCTATTAAGGATACTTTAGTCGAATTTTTTGACATTGTAAAGCAGTTCATTATAGTGTTGAAATTTAATTTTACCTAATTAGCTTATTTATAAAGGCCGTGTTCCAACATAACCTACTAACCAAGCATGTGATAAAATAGCACAAGAACAAACAAGACTTGGTTACGCAGTTCGGTGAAATTCTGCTACATCTACGGGGCGGCCCAGTACAGAATGAATCCACTAATCAGAAAGATACAATATAAAGTACAACATACAATTACACTTATTTTCTAATTATTAACGTGTGAATTCTGCAAGCTCTCCTAGCTACCGATCTGCCTTGATCACACTCCCCCTGACCTCAAAAACTCGTCGACGCTGGATCTTCTACTCCTGATGAATTAAGGTATATGATTCTGAACTTTATCAACATGTTACGATATGTTGGAACATATGTATGCGGGCTCTCACATTACTCTCAGAAAGATAGAAAATCTTAGTGCAGATTTTTGCAATTAAATTAGTGAGTTATGCAGTTGCAACATCCTCCATATATAGTCCATTGAGCAGATCAGAATTTTTATTTTTATCTCCACAATATTCTAATTCTATATATCTCCTTCTGAAGCATATCAAATCTCATAAATAAATAAATTTTCCTTATCTCAACTTATCCCATAATATTTCATAAATCCAATTCCACAATTATAGGGATTTTCCATAAACCCATTATACTTCAACCACACGCCTAAATCAATATTGCAAAAAATAAAATCTTACATAAACCAATATCCCGCAATATTTAGTCATCGATCAAATCATTTAAGTTTTAGCTTTCTGTATGTTCCAACATGGAATGTTTTTCTTTTTTCTAATTAGTTCAGTAATGCCAACTAAATAATTAATGCAAACCACATGACTTTACAAGAGTTATCATCTCGGTGTCGGAAGAAGATTCCACTGTGTTTGGTGACACCATCCCACCATCTTTTCAGTGAAAGAGAGGAGGAGGAGAGATGATGCTGGAAGTTTGATAAATGCAGTCGACATAAAAAAAATAAATTTCATGCCGATAACTATGGACGACAAACTAGAAACCCTTATCTGAACAAAATTGCTGAAAGAAAATTTTATGGGACGTGATACAAATAACAAGCATGTGATTTAGTTTGAAAATGACCCATCAAATGATGAATTCCGCAACGTCGACGAATTTTGGTTAGAAACATTACATTTTGAGTGAAACATATAAAATTATATGTTTTACTTTAAATATGTAATTAGGGATGACAGTGGGGCCAATTTTGATGGAGATTCGCCACGCATCCTCCCCAATGGGCGGGTATGAAGGTAGTTTTGGTGAGTGTGGGCGGGTATATGTATGAAAATCATACCCATCATGGGTAGTGGGTCGGGCGTGGATATTAGTTCACATCCACCCCGCCCACTAAACCTGTTATAAACCCGCTAATTTAATATAAAATAAATTATTACTTATCCATATTGCACATATCTTACCTACTCCATCCGTCCCAACAAAAATGACATTTACTTTTTCACGGTTTTCATTGATCAAGTTTGACTGTCAATATTTCTAACTACATACAACAATTCTGCTTAAAAATTGATATTTAAAAAATAGAGATTAAGATGAATATAATAATATCATACATGATACTTTTATTTTATATATATTAGATTATATTTTGGCTTAAAGTTTACAAAGTTTGACTTGAAAAAAGTAAATATGTCATTTTTGTTGGGACTGAGGGATTATAATATTTTCATGTAAATACACTTATTAATTTTAATGTAAAAGTTACTATAAAAAAAGATTGAGGAGATTTTAGCCATTTTTGGAGATATGGGTGGAATGAGTACAATGAGTATGAAGTGTGTAGAGAGACCCAAGTGGGTGATTGAGCGGATATGAATTTTGTATAATACACAGTGGGGCGGGGTGGATTTTAATGTTGTACCCGTCATAGGTAATGAGCCAGATATGAGTATGAAATTTTATGTGGACATTGGTACGAAGATACCATAATTCGTACCCGTCCCATTGTCATCCCTATATGTAATGTTACTAACCAAATTTCAAATAAGTGTGTGAGATTGCCTCAACAGTTTATAACCCAAATTTTGATCCATGAACTTTTCGTAACATATCGGAATACCATCTTTCAAAAGATTGGCTGGCTCTATGATCATTGCACTTTCACGGCTTGGTTTAAGAAAATAATATTTTAAGAATATAATCCAACAAAATAATATTTGAAGGCCATAAAGTAACAAGTTAAATTCCAAAACGATAGCCCACAATGAGGCCCGTATAAATGTAGCTCCCCATGGGCTTGCCCGTCAAATACTCATCCATAAAACGAATCAACAGATTTTAATTGAACCAAAGTCGATTTATTTTTACATTCCAAACTTCCAATTTAAAAATGTCTCTATAACACTTTTGATTATAACACATTGATCCTTGACACCAGCAACTATCTAAATCCAAGTTTGGATTTGTACGCAAAACAAAGCCCCTAAGCCGCCGCACCTTCTTGCTTCTTCTCAGAACTTTTCTTCTGTGATCTCCTTTTCCCCATCTTCTCATTAGGAGGTATGAGAAAACAATAGTTATTTCAATTGATTTTCTTTTGATGTTTACGTTATTGAATAAGTGTGGATTTGTATCCATACATTAGTATTGTTTTTCGACCTGATAGATTAGATTTACGTAGTCATGATGATCATTCAATTTAATTGTTCATGCCGATGTGTTTTGTTCGATCTGGTTTTACAGATCGTGCATTCATAATTTCACGTTTCCCTATCAGGAGTTCCGCTCTCGATCTGTGTTTTTCATGGTGTTTACAGTTTGGACAATGTAGATCGAGTTTGGATCAAGATCAAGTGGTGTTACAACTGTTGTAGATGTTTGCCGTAGTGATATTGATGCTGATATGCTCCCCTTCGCCGAGTGGTCATGATTTTTGTGAAAAACGAGTTAATATCCCCGAGGGCGATGTTACAGTTTTTTCATTAGATCTATGATCTGTAATAATACAAACGATCAGTTTTGTTGATATGTAATTTGAATATCCTTGTAATAGATTGGTTATTGTTAGAGGACATGTAATTTGAATATCCTTGCAATAGATTGGTTATTGCCAGAGGCTAGTTAGATTGAATGTCAATTCCACTTATTGTAATCGCCGTTGGGCGTTTTTCCCAACATTTTTGAAATGATTGATTTGTTTAAAAAAAAGTATATTTGTGTTGGATTGATTGAAGTTGATAAAAATATTTATCATTTTTTAAATAAAAAAGATTAAACCTACCGAAATTGAATAAAACTCCAATGTTTAGCTAGATATAAATTTATTTTTGAGGATAAAAAAAATACTCACACTGATTGGAGTTCATGTTTCTTATTTATTATACTGTGAATTTATTGCCATTATCGAGAGGAATGCCTTTTAAGTTTGACAACTTTTTAAATTTTTGGAGATGTACTAGGCCTCTTGAAACCTACCCAATTCTTTGTCCCCAAAATTTGGCAAATGTTTTGATACGCAGAAGTCCTAACAAACTAGGTCAGCCCAATTTTATTTGGTTCTACTGTAGGTAGTTGTACATAATTCAGCAGAGCCTAATTTACTTAACTTGAAGTGGTAGTATTTTGATTTTGATTGTGAGAATCTATCTGCTGAACTGGTAAATTTCATCATGTGTTTTTATTAAAGCACGTCATGTATTTAATATTATTTCTAAATGTTTAAAGTGTTTATATGATGATTCGCAATATACTTATATATCATCTATATAAACAATTACAAATTTTGAGTATGCATTAAATATATCATTCATTATCTTTTGAAATCCGAGTGGTGTGTGGGTCCCGTCACTTTGCCTTGTCTTCTGAATAAATTCTGAGTGGAGTTTGAGACCCTCCACTTTTGACTTTTGTGCTCTTCTTGAATGATTGCTTCTAGTTGACTGCTGAATAATTGAATTGGTACGTCATTGCTTACATCTTTAATATTCAAATGGGTTTTGGGCCATTGGGCCTCCACATGGGTTTTCTGAGTCTTCTATCTTAATTTTTCCTTGAGTTTTTCTTGCTTCTTGATTGATCTGTAAAGTTCTAACACAGTCTTGAATTCTTCATCATTGATATCAACTGCCTCGGGGTTTTTTGAATGGGTTGGTGCGACTGGAGTTACTGCTACTTTTTGGCTGCCTTGTTGCAATGCTATTTGAACGTGACTTTGAAGTAGTCTGCTTGCTGGGTTGAACTGGATCTTTAGTTTCTGCCCAGTTTCTAGAAAATGAATAACCACTTGTGAATAACAAAACTCTTAATTGTACTTATTCCACCATTTGACTTTAAATTGTCGGACTAATAATCCTGGGAATCCTTGTCTTATGAATTTGATCTGGAAACTCCATGCAAAAATCCATGGAATCCTAAAACTAGAATGAAATAGTAATTGTTTCCTGAATGCCTCAGCTGTACTAATTTTTTGAAATGCTTCATATCCTTTTAATACTATTGGAGGATAAATTTCTTTAACTGGTCCAAGATTTTCTAAACAATCAAAAAACCACATTGGTACATCATTGTTAAATTGTTGAAGAAAATTAATGAAACAAGAATGGTCAAATGATCTCACATAAAATGTTTTGAACCAGGCTTGCATATAATCTGCATAATTGAATCCTTGGGGAATGAATTGTACTGAAAAATTTCTATTTGAATGAGTATTCTCAAATTGTCTTGTATGAAGAACTTGCTTAATACTGATTTTAGAGTAATCTATTTTGTTTGTGTCATTCTTGTTATAGTTATGCCGAATCTCCATTGAATTGGTATCTATAAGAATGTGCTCATAAAATTGTTGGGTTTTTTTTTAATCTCACCTGCTATCCATTGACACTATGGCAGAAATAGTCTTGTGACATAGGCTTTGAGATGGTGAATTTCTGGCTCTGTCTGGAAATGGGTTTGTAATATATACTCTGGATTGAGTTTTAGGAAATCATTAGTAGTTTGGGCTTGTGGAGTGGTTGTCTGGGCTTCACTTTGTTGGGCTGGAGCCTGGACTTGTGGATTATTTTGTCTTGATGTATTTGAATTAAAAATTGTATATTGTGGACGTAGAATTGGAGTATGAATGAAATTTTAGAAAGATGTTTGAGCTACATTGGAATAGAATAATGGTGGAAAATCTAAAGTAGGAACTTGAGGACTAAGAGGTTTTGGTATCTTTGTCCTTATATTATAATCTCTTGATGTTCTTGACTGGAGGAGCTTCCTGAATCCTGGTAATTACTCATGTTTTCCTATAAGGAATTCACTAGTTAGAAAGTCTGGAACTGAATTATCTTTTCCTTGAATAAATTCAATGGCAAAATCAAAAACTGAAAGTATTGCCTGCCATCTGGCAAAATTTTGTTTTGAAACCAAAATTTTAACATTTTTTTGCAAAATTTCTTTTGTTGATTTGCAATCAATCTTTAGTAAAAACTTTTTATTATATAAATCATCTTGAAATACATAAAACTATTGACAAAAGTTCTTTTTTTAACCGTTGAGTAATGTATTTGTGCTCCTATCCATAGTCCTAAATTATATCAAACTATTAACTCTACTGATTAATGTACCTGGGTTAAAATTCCTCCATAACCTATATTAGATGCATCTCTTATCATAAATGCCTCTGGGTTTGGGATACCTAAACATGGTAAAGACTTTCCTTTTTAATTTGACCTCTTTAATTATATTGGTGTGCTTATCACTTCATATTGGTGGATTTTTCTTTAATCTTTCATATAGTGGCTTACAAATTATTCGTAACTTTGGAAAAAAAATCCGATACATAATTTAAACATCTTAGACACCTTTGTAGTTGGTTTTTTGCACATTTATCTGCAAATTCTATAACTCTTTGAATTGGGGTAATTTTGCCTAAATGAATATTATGACCTAAAAATCTTATTTTCG
>JAULKJ010331640.1:0-18696 GCA_032355405.1 Rubia balearica | reverse complement strand
CACATCCTTGGAACCTTTGTACGACACACCAACATTTGGTTAATAATCCATGGACTAAGGTCATGTTGTACCCATTTACCCTCGTTTGGTAACCATTTGAATCTCCATAGTGTAAATTGCTAAAAACTGACCAACCTCATCAAAGTGGGATGGTTCGTTTAATACCAATAACCTAAGGACATGTTTCCCATCAAACTTAAGCACCAGATCCGCTAAACCTATGCTATGATAGACATTTAAAACAATAATTTAGCAATTTCCCTTTTTGGCGTAAAGCATTGTACCTCATTTGGGCTTGATGGAAACAAACCTAGCCCTTTGCACATCAGTGGTGTTCGAGCACCTCGAGCTACTCGCCTTGGACTTCCCCCTTTTCTCTCCTACCTCCTTGTTGTGATGACGACATGGTTAAATCTCTTTCCCACATAAAAAGGGATTCAAATTAGATTGGGCGTAGTATTTCCAGTGCCTGAAGTGATAGGTGAAGGAGTTAGGGTTTCAGAAATGGAGATTTTAAGTTGCCCGATTGTTTTTCTTTTATTACCCATGTTTATTCTGAATTTGGAAGTTAATCGGCACTTTGTGTAAGAAGAGTCGAATTAAGTGTTATGAGCCCGGACAAGCTGTGGTTTCATATTCTGAAGGGCCAAATTAATGGTTACTAGCTCGAAAATAAAAAATATTTGAAAGGATAAAAGAGAGCCCCAAAACCAGTTAGGGAAAAAAATTGGAGCTGAGGTTGGAACAAAACTTCCGAGTTCGGAAGCTTATAAGAAGTAGAAAAAAGGGAATTGTTTTATTGTTTTAACTAGGTTAGGATAGAATATGGAGCTGAATTTGGAAGCAAAATGACTACTTGTTGGCCACCATGCATGATTCTGTTACGAGTCTGAAACCTCGTCTAGACTATATTTTCAAAGACTAGACATACTTCTAGACTCAGAAAAGCATAGTGATTTCATGTCACTAGTGAAGACCGTGGGGCAAAATTGGTTTACTAATATTGACACATTTACGTACATATTGACAATATAGGACATGTGATGATATAAGTTTTTAATCAACAAAATAACCAAAACTGATTACTTAATTGAGTACTAAATTCTTCAAAACAAAAACAAAATTAGTTAATTCTACTACATGAACACCCAAAGTATGAAACTGTCTTATCGCATAAATTCACATCTTAAGCTTAACAAATTGATCGAAGTCAATATTCATGAATCACCAAGCATCTCTAAAAATTCAGTGTTGCTCTCCATCCGGATGGCGTTCTCATTGGCATCTTCATCGACATATGCATCTTGCATACTATTGGCCTCCTGCATAACGGTCTCCATCCCAACAGCCTCTTCTCGAGCAACGTCTCCTCCAGAATTGTCACTTGGATCTTCATTATCTTCTGTGTCTGGCTCACTTTTAGAGAATTCTGGGCCAAAGTTCGGCATATGTCTCATCATTATTAATCACCAACTGCAACCCCGGGGCTTCAATGAGCTTGGCCTGTCAGGCTTTTACTCAGGCCAATTCCTCGTTAGCTTTACTAACGTCACCTAAAACGCACGTAAGGTACCTACTTAAGCCACTCTTTCAAACACCTCGACCACATGAACAAATTAACAAAACAAGCACATGGCACTTAATTACAGGGAAAATATAAAATCATACTATACACGCACTGAAAATCAATCACACTCACGAGATGACGATAACTCGGCCTTGTCTAACTCCCAATCTCTTGCCCTTTTAGTTGATTTAGTGGTTGTGCCCAGGATCTCCTAGTGTTTCCATTTACCATCGCTGCCCATGTCCCACTGTTTTTGTGCAAGCTCATTTTATAATACTCAAAATGCAAAGATATATCCATTGGTTGGACACCGAACTGCTTTAGCCAAGTTATGATAAGTCCACCATAAGGTCCATCCTTGTTCCCTTCACTTTCAAAATATAGCTCACAATCATATATCCCAGATTAATTGGGATCCCCTCCATCACATAATAAAACAACATGAAATTGCTAATTGTTGGCTTGCAAGTGTGGCCACAGGACGGTAGAATATTCATACAGATCTACTTGTAAATGAGTCTATGTTCAAAAGTCATTACACTAACATCGTACGAAACTGCTTGACCAGCCAAACTAACTCTCCTACCAAAATATTTTCTAGCAATTTCTACGAGGCACAGAGAGGTGGCTTCACTAACGCCAGGCCATTTTCGTTGACGATATATCTCCAGGGGGCCTTTCAGATTATCTGGCCTCAAATTTTCAGGGGAGATATACGAATTACATTGAATGGCATTTATAGTATATTTAGTGACTATGACTTGTTTTCCATTAACTAGGATCATATCCTTGTTCTTAAAGTTTTGGCCCAAATGAGCATAGAATTGCATGACCTCATTGGTGTGCACACTTTCCTCACATGTCATAAATTTTTTTCCTTACCTTGATTCCTAAAGTAACATAATATATAATATAGGGACAACTCATGCATATCAATACTACGTACAACTTTCGAATTTGTACACTTTATGAAACTTAGAAACTCAACATACCTTCTTTCCGCTTCAGTATTGACAAATTTCTTTGATGCTCCCACCTCAGTAAATAGAGCATGACTTTGGGATGATGTATTACCTCCTCCTCGTTATGATTACTGGATGGAATATTGTGGAGTTCAAATATAGGGACTCGGATTTTCTAAGCTAATATAGGGTTTTGGTCGAATTTGGTTTCTTGAAACTGAATTCGATTTGGGATTTTCTTATACCCCCACTGCTTCCGAGTTTGTAAGTTTATCTACTCTGATTTCCTAAACAACCAAACTAATTATGATTACATAACATGTTTATATGAAAAAGGTCGAATCAATTCCAAGTTTGGAAGCTATCATCGCGAGGGCTTATATTACCGCATTAAAGACATTTCAAAGTGTGTAATAAATGACAAAAAAGTTTGAGCACGAGCTTCTTACCATTTTCTCTTCCAAAACCCACACTCAACACTCATCACCTTCTTCTCATAAAATTCTTCACACAGTCGAAGACAAACATTATGAAATCCTCCATTTTTGCTAAGGTTTGATCTTGGGTGAGAGTTTTAGATTCAAAAGTAAGTAGGAGCTAGGATTTATTCTTGAATGAGAATTTTGGATTCAAAAGAAAGTATAGGAGCTCGGGTTTGTTCTTGAGTGCTTAAGAGTAACTATGTTACTGGGGTTTAAGGTAAATGATTACATTATATTTTGTGTGTGTACTTATGTTCTACAATTTAATACTCTCCATTTGTGCTCAATCATTATTTTTGGCTCAATAACTATTTTGTGTGTATATTTATGTTCATTAGTAATATCACGTTGCTATTTTTTACTTGTTCTAGGGTTTGTGGAAATAGGAATAGTAAATATTGACATGTAGTGAATTGAATGGGTGTGTCGTAGTCCAATGTCAAGGAAGAGGGGTTTAGATAATGCATTAAATTCCATTGATGAAAATACAAAAAATGATTGATGAGGATAATGAGGAAGAAAACACGAAGAGGTGATAATTGTGAAAACGCATTGTTGAACATTGGAAAGGAGAATTACAAGGAAGGAAATGACCCCATTGGTTTTCAGCGCAATGGGTCAAAAGACCAGGCAAAGTGGTCAAGTTGGGTTGGAAAAGTCGGTCATCGGTTGGACATCCGTTACGATAATTGGCACGATATATCAAAGGAATACAAAGTCATCCAGTGGATGGAAATCAAGGTGCCCCCATCATAGTTGTTTAAATGTTTGTTCTAATCCGAATAATCTAATCGACGTTGGTGGGGGAAGCCGATCGTTTTTAACTTTCCTTGTTCATCACAATAAATAGAGACCGTTTGAAATCGATAGCCCTTACATGAACAAGTTTAGAAAGATAGCCATGAAAATGTTATCCAAAAGTTGGCGATAACACAAGTATACACTTCCTAGAGATTTCATATTCTTGAATAAAAAAGGCGATCGTCCGTGGCTAACTTCCACACATATTCAACCAGAGACTTGGGAGATCCATAAAAGAAAAGCCTTAGGGAATGACAAAAATGTTAGTCTACTACAACTCTAAATGGTTTGCATTTAGATTTTATGGTGCTGATGTCACATAGTTTTCTCATTTCTTGTTGGGTATGAGGGAAGAGAAAATATGCAAGGCTAAGTTGAACATAACTCTGCATCGGAAGATTCATGGAGGTTATGGATTAGCGGCAATCGAGATGGTAAGAGAACAATTAGAATAAGATGTTATAATAGCAATTGAAAGGGAAATGACCGAGGAAGAGGCTAGGGAATTGGTTGTTCCGATCAATGTCGATCAAATAGATCGGTGTGATCTATTTCTCAAGGCTAAAAAAAGGCGAGTTTGACAAAGATGAGGGCAATGAACTTGATAAAAAAGTGGTACGTATTTTATTAGCTTTGTTTATTTTATTCCACATATTGTACATTTGTTGTCCCCCAAGTTGTTGCATTAATGCTTTTCATCTTCCAATGCGGTAGGTTAAATTAAAACAAGATCAAATGGAAGTTCAATTCATTCCCACCGGTAAGCACAACATCTTGTGCTAGGTAACTGGAAAATCCAATCACCCGTGACACGCTAGAAGGGTTTATGTATTCGTGATACAGCTTTTGGAATTTTCCGTTCTTATCAGAGAACTAAGACATCAATAATCTACATGTTGCAAAAGGAAGCCATTCTCTAGGACAAACAATTACATCATAAGAAAGTTAGTGAACCACACTGACCTTATCGTACCCAAGAATCCTGACTATCTCAATAGTGATTGGGAGCCACCATTGAGAGGGTCTCACAACTCTCAGGCGTACATTGAGGTGAACAATGGGGTACTACCGACAATTGTTGCTTTTCCCAACAAGGGAATCCTATCAACACCAAAAAAAGGTACGGACAATTTTCATCGATAAATGACATTTATTTTAGTCGTTGGTAACAAAAAATTGTTTCTTTGATGTAGGGTTCTCAACTATGCGAGATTTACGTAGAGGTTGGTGAAAATAGTACACCACTACATGTAGCCGATGGTATTTTTTATGAATAGATGAGAAATCATCACTCCAAACCAATTGGGGATAGCATTGCAAGGGTATCTGTGGAGAAACCGTCCATGTACAATGCAATGTTTCCCTTTCCAACCAGAAATTACAAGAAGGTTGTTCCTGCCCAAGAAATATTTTTCTTTCGCCTCGGCACCTTGTTTATGTCGATCCCAAGAAGGACGGTCATTTAAAGGTGAACCACCCAAGACACACAAAAAAAATTGTACCAGCGAGGGAAAACACCAAACCTCAAACGACTAGAGCAAGAGTGGAGAAGGGGTCACCGCCTTTTGTCCGGGTACTGTCCGATTGGATCTCGGCACACCAACATAACTCAATAGACACTTTTTCTAGAAATGAGTGTATTTTTGGAAGAAGTCGAGACATCGCTGCATTATGGAGTGAATTTGAAGATTTATGTAGGTGTGACCAAGTCAACCAAAAAATCATGTCCCTCTTTCTATTGTAAGTACGAGTTTCATTTTTTTATTTGTCTTTTTACGATGCTAAATCAATACATATTCATACCTAACATTCTAAATTGTATGTGTAAGGTACATGTATTACTTTGCTAACCAAAGGGACAAGGGTTGGGTAGCTTATTTGTGTCCGTTGATGATTGAAGGGATTGGGTGGTGTTCGAAGCAAGAACGGAAAGAATACTTACGCAAATACATAGCCCGGGAGGATGAAAAATTCATTATTGCACCTTTCTTTGAGAAGTAATAATTTATATTTTAAAACTATTGTGCAAAACCATACATACTTACATATTCATGCATACGTATATAAAAGTTCGATGTAGTGATCATTGGAGATTGATTTTCATTGTTCCGCATGACAAGTGTGTGTATTGGATGGATCCATTGCAGTTTCCACATTCTTAAACATTTGTAGATATTTTGGAGAGTACATTCAAAGAGCTTAATCTTCAAAATGGCTTACACGTAGTCCAAATCAAGGTTTGAATTTCTACGATCGTCACCTACTAAATTAATTCAATTCAATTTTTATTACCTTATTTCCATTCACATAAATTAGTACGAGAAACAAGCAAAAACATGGGAGTGTGGGTATTACGTAATGTTATATGCAGTCGAGTGCATTAAAGATGTCCGGTTGGATTACCTAGAGATTGATAAAGTAAGTATGAAGTTCATAAAATTCAATTTATTAAACTTTAAAATACTAACATACTGGAACTATTTTATTATATTTTAACGTCCACAGATTTTTCCAAAGGAATACAAGCCATATTCATCGGATGACATCAACTTGGCAAGAAATGTTTTGGCAAGACATCTATTAAATGTCTGATCCGCAACTCTTGGAAGACCTAATGTGGTATTGTGAAAAATATCTCAACACTCGTGACAAGTATTTTGCATAATAGAGTTTGATTATTTTCCAGTTGCTTGATTGGAATTGTCTATAGATTCTTGTTGAAACTACCATCATGTTGTATAGTGTTAGAAGGTTATAAAGTTTATATGTTATGTGCATAATAGAATCTACGTGATTTTTATTCCAATGTGTAGATAATTGCTAATTTAGTGATGCCTATACATTTTTGTAAACCCTAACAATGAATTAGAAGTTTATTGGAAACATTATTGCTATTTGAGGCTATTTTAGGCCGAGTTTATCAAGTAATTAAAAAAACTTCCACAAGAGCTAAAATTATTTACGAGCTCAAAAGTCAATCTCAGGTTTTTATTCCCAGAAACAAAATGAGTGATTTTCACTTTCCGTATTTGAAACGTTAAGAGCAGGTGATATTTACAAACTCGGAACCTTAAGAGGTGACGATATTTACGAACTCATAACTAATATTTAGTAAATAAAAAAATCTAGACCGAAAAACTCGTTTTGATAAAAAAATTGGACCCGATTCAGAAACCATTGCATTTCCTCCGACATAAGTTTACATACCAAAACCTGATGTAGCTTCCGGTCCTGGAAGTGGCGAGCAAAACCGATGGATTCACTCGAGTTCTGAACTCGGAACCAATTCATAGGTGGTTCTTTTGGCTAAAGGAAGGCGGAAAATAACCGCCTACAATTGTATTATTTAAAGCCAGTTCTAAGAACCACCTTTGATCATGGAGAATCAAAGGCACAGCCAGAGAATACATCTGCAAGATGCCTTCTCAGCTTCGATAGAACATCCTTTAATCCCCTTCCCACAATAGTGGCATGACCTTCAAATTGAGGGGGAGTTTTGGCCAAAAACCTTATCAAATAGTTTTGCAACCAAAATTATAAGTGAAAAATGCAATAAGAATTATTAGCATCCATTCATATCACATTAAATCAACACATACTCCCGTCCTGTAAGTTACTGCACAGTTACTTTTTCACGGTCTTCAATGAGCACGTTTGACTGTAAATATCTTTAGTTACCTATAATAATACTGCATAAAAAATTAATATTTAAAAAATAGATGTTTAGATGAATCTAACAAGATCTTACATGATATTTTTATTATATATAGATTTATTTCATTAACGGTCAAAATTTGTAAAGTTTGACTCCCAAAAAGCAATTGTGCAATTACTAACTGGACGGGGTGAGTAGGTCATATATATATATATATATATCCTCTTATGCAATCAATACTTGCTACTTTAATAGTATATTGATATGTAAACATATAAATCATAGCAACATGAATAAGATCGATTAACTTAGATGATCAACCCTGATGAATCGACACAATTAAATTAATTTCGAAACAAGAGAATCAATGCAATATAGGAATGGATAGAACACGAATTTCGAACCTCACATGTAATCACCAATGGCTTCCATCGTTAAATGAAATAATGAAATTAGTTCCCCAAAGATTAGGTGTATTTTATACATCTATTTTATGTTTTATGAGCTTCTTTTGTAAAATGACGTACATGTAGGTGTGTTTATGTGCACAAATTCATTAGATTACACGCTTAAGACTTAGAGTGATACACTATACTCTTTTCCCCTCAACCATGACTTTTTCCCAATGAGTTTTCCTGGTAAATTTTTTAATTAGGTAGTGCCGGGGAATAAAAAATATACTTTTGTAACCTTTTTGGAAGGATATGAGACAATGTTGAATAACGGAAACTTGGAAGCAGTTGGATCGTGCTATAAAGAATTTGAGTGTAATTGGGCTAGATTATAGAAGATTGATGATGGAGATTGGATTTTGATCTTTCGAGTATGATTTTTCGTGGAGAAATGTGTGATTGTAGAGATTGATGTTTCAGCTAGATTTATACCTTGTTTATTTCTCTCTTGTGCTTATTATTTACAAATATTGATGTTCATATCTTGATGAAGTATTGTATGTCTCTAATTAATTCTAAGGAGAACTTTTATACCCATTCTTAATTAATGTGGTGACTTACGAATCACGTAATTTTTACTTCTTGATTTCGGGAGATTTTTCATGCTAAAATTGTTTGTATTGGTGTGTTTATTTTTCTATGTATATTTGTTAGATAATTCCATTTTACACCAAGTCTTTGGGAGAGATTTGTTTGAGCCATCTTTCATTTTGCCCAACATGGGAACCCACATGGGTAACTGTGGGGCAGTTATGATTTTGATACCATACGTTGAATTTACGAAAATTCCAATGCCCAATTCCATGTCAGTATCATATTGTCCATTTAAAATCAAATTTAAAAATAATTACTTTCGGACCTACGTGTTATTCCCAAAGGCATCTTATATTCTCGTCCCACTATAAATTGGTTATTAATTTTTTGAGAGTTAAATTTTGAACACTTTGACCTTAAATATTAATTAACATATAAATAATAAATATATCATGTGAGATATTTTTATATTTGTCTTAACATCTATTTTTTAAATATCAATTTTTTATGCTGTATTATTGTCCGTAACTTGAGATATTTACGGTCAAACATAATCTTTTAACATCGTGAAAAAAGTAAATAAACAATTTATAGTGGTACGTAGGGAATAATCCCAATGGAATTGATTTCCATCATCATAAACCCATAGTTCATCTATATTGCATCCCAATAGGAAAACCTAGGTTGGATGGTAAATCTTCGAGCTATTGTCCCTATTGTGAAGAGTAATAGTTCCATTTGTATCATGTCGATTTTGTGTAAGGCTATTCTGTCTACCTTAATAGTAATATTATTTGTAATTATAATTAGATTAGTATTCATTTTCTAGTTGACTATAGGTATTTTGTAATAGTATATCATGTACCCTAGAGCATTTTAATTTTTTTAAAGCAACCCATATAAATGGGGGAGATTATATAAGGTTTTCCAAACCTATGTAACTCACGTTACATCAAAAGAATTGTGTTCCGTAACCGGTCCTAATGTACATGTGGTGCCTATTTTGCAAAATGTTTGCCTATTGCAAGGTCGGTTTTAGAAAATATTTGGTAGTGTTTTTGAATGTCACACCTCCACCCCGTGTCGATGTTGTTAATTCGGCCAAACTTCCAAATTTTCCAAAACTAAAACTAAAAACATAGAATACAAGCTGTCTATGAACATCAGTTGAATAACATTCCTCCCCATTTCCAAAACAGTTGCTTGAAAATATTTTCTATGTTGTAACGTTCCTTCTGCTGCCTGCTCCTTGCATGATCATTTTGACATGATTAACATGTGCCTTGCAATCTGTTGCATGCATTGTCCATGTCTTGTTCATTTCCGAGCCTCTATTATTGAGCAAAAGTGTTCCTGCCGCTGCTGTTGAGTCCATTGATTTACCTTCATGGTTCGTAACGACCTGCAAAAAGTCACTTGAATACATGAGTAGCATCAATTCAGTCTTATTTCAGGGACACCATGCTTATCTAAATACAAAAGGTCCTTTAGCCTTTGTGTCAAGTTGATGGAACTTAAACTCCCTCACAGATGAGAAGTTTCTGTCCCCGAGACTAGCCATATAATCAGCCACCTTGTTACCCTCTCTAAGTGTGTGTGTGTGTGTGTGTGTGATAACCGTGGATTTGAGGAGACAATGAATATCAAAGACCTATTCATAAATTATCCAAGGTGACTTGATCGGATATTTGATTATGCTAATAACCATTAAACTATCCGATTCAATAGTAAAAGTGTTCAAGTTTAGCTAGATTGCCAACTGAAATCCCATTTAAATAGCTTTCACCCCTGCATGTACAGCAGATAAAGCCATTTTAGGCTTGATCGCAGCCCTGACCATGTCACCCCTCTTGTTTCTAACAACAACTCCTGTAGAACAAGTTTTTGTAGCCCTTGTCCATGATGCATCAACATTAACCTTATAATTCTCAGTAGGAAATAACCATTTGATTACCCTAAAGGAAGGTCTCAGTTTTGTTTTTAAGGCTGGGGTAAAGCCTAGCTTAAACCAATGCAAGTCATCATACTTATTGCTATTGACGGGATAAGCATGAAATATTTGGAAGAGATCCCTTTTCACAGATTCAATAGCAGTCAGCAAATGTGGAGTTTTATCCTGATATAAGTATTTGTTCCTTAACTTCCACAGATTTCAATATATGAAAGCCGGTAATAAAATCAAGATGCAGCTATGCAGAGGGGTATCTCCCTTTGAAGTCTAGTAAAAAGAGAGTCTATAAAAAATAGTAGGGAGATCCTGAGTTTGGAAGCCAATTATGTTCTCAAAATAGTTCCACACAGAAGTAGAGAAATGGCAAGAGTTAAAAAAATGAGTCATAGTATCACAATTATCACAAAAAGGGCATTTTGAGGCTAAGCTGATGTTAGAGAAAGAAATTATATCATTAAAAGGCAGGATTGAATTAGACAATTTCCACAAAAAGAATGACACTTTCCTTGGAATATTCTTGTGCCAAATGTACTTCAGTATCCTGATTGGTCTCCTTTTTTTTGACACCACCCGATAAGCTGATTTGAAAGAAAATGCACCATCTTCAGCCAGTTTCCAAATCAGCCTGTCTTTCCTGTCTTTATTAATGGTTGCCTCCTGTAACACAGTGAGTATTTGGGTTGGAAAATCATCTAGAATAGGCAACCATAGATTCTTATTAATGACAAAGTCTGCTATGGAAAGGTCAGGAGGAATTTCTCCCTTTAATAGATGTTGATAATCTTGCAAGCAACCCAAATTTGTCCAATTGGCAGTGAAAAAATTGGCCCTTCCTTCTCCATGGATGGTTCTGACCTGTGTTTCAGCTAGGGGGTTTATTTCACAAATCCTTACCCTGTTCTGGGATGTCCTCTTGTTCATAGGTAAGGACCATAAAAACTGAGCCCATGGTGTAGTTCGAAGCTGGAATTTCCACCACATTTTTATAGAAAGAGTGTCAATAATGTCCTTAAACCTTCTAATTCCTAGCCCATTTTGATCCATAGGGAAAGCAACATTATTTAAGCTCTTCCAAACCTTTTTCATGCCATTTTCAGTCTCACCCCACAGGAAAGATGAGATTTTCTTCTTTAACCAATTTATGACAGAGTTTGTAGGCTTTAAAACAGCCCATAAATGTTGTGGAATTGAGAACATAATAGATTTGATTAATACCAGTTTCCCAGCAGGATTTAACCATCCATTTTTTCAATTATACAAACTTGCAAGTTAAATGCTGCAAAACAAGTAAGGTTTTGCGAGTTTTCTCCCCAGTGCGACTTTCTCCAATCACTCTTTCTCGCCAAATCCTTTCTATTCCGATACCACTCCTATGGGTGCTACCACTCCACTGTTGTTCCCCTCCGCTGATCGGAGTTTCAAAAATCAACATAAATGTTATGACATGGAAACAGAGCAAGATGAACCAAATGAATTTCAATTGTATTAAATTAATTTTAAATCAAATGAAGTTCAATCTGCATCACATCATCTACTTCCAATTACTTTGCCTAAGATAAGGGAGATTGTGCTTAAAACCTATGAAACATTAAGTTTTGAAAATTATTCATTTAGAGTTGAAATTATGGGTGTGTTTTTCTTCTTTTCGTTATTCAAACTGCTGAAACAGTGAATATATTTATTCCGTTATTGGGAAGATGTACTTTATGCATCTCAGTATAAGGTTTCTAGTTTTCATTTTCGTTCGTTCCAACCATAGGTTCCTATTTTGACTATTTTTTATTTGGACTGAAATTTGTAGTTGAAATTTTACCAACTCATTCCAACCTCCCACTTATCCTGTCATATCAACACGTGTAAATGTCTGTGCAAAAAGGTGATAGGAACCTTATGCTTGGACGAAGGGAGTAATAAACATGAGTTAAACATTTACCATACAAAATAGAAAAAGAGCAGGTCTCCTGATATGTGGCATGTCCATAAGTTATGGATAGGCCATTGTATTTTATTAACTTATAGTACATTGCATTTGTTAAATTAAAAACTAAATTTAAAAATTCTAAAATGTATTTTTATATTATGTATTTTTATATTTTCACATTCAAATATACATTATTACTTTCTTTAATTTATACAGTACAATATTTATTTATTTTTTAAAATTATAATTTTAAGGTAAAAAGCCAGGGGGTTTGCCCATAAGCTTATGGACAAGCCACATTTCAGGAGACTCTCATAGAAAAAAAGGCTAAAATGACCTCGAGTTCCTTAATAAGTGCCAAAACAACCATGAATTTTTTGAAAGTGCTGAAATGATCCTGGACTCTTCTAAGAATTCAGTCAATGCCGATTATTACCGAAATTGCTAGAGACGACCGATTTGCCTTTGGGTTAAAAAGAATAACATATTAAAATATGAAATGTCCAATTTACCCGTTACCTATTTACCTCAAACCCAACCCACTATTTTATCGCCTTTGCCTGAATAAAAATATTCTCTAAATTCATTCTCCTTCGCCTTCCATATCCACCCTAGGGTAGGATGACTACTTCATGTTCTGAATTCCCTTACTCCAAAATCGCCATAGATGCTAAGTTTCCATGCTCAGTTGATGATCGCCATTGATGCTACCAATCGTCAAGCATCGAGAGCTCTCTCATGTAACACTGACCCTGGAGCTGGAGAATTCGAAGTTTAGTTGTTTCTTGCCACCAATGGGATCTGGGGGTTGGCAGGATTCACGGGAGCGATAGTGGTTCTCAAGTTACTGGCCCTATTTTAAAAATTGCAATGCCCAATTGAAGCCGCATCCGCACTCCTATGAAGAGGTTTAGAAGTTTTAAAGATCGCTCAAGAAACCCTTGATATGCGATGATTGGGATCAAGATAGAGCCTAGAAGAATGTGAAGTTTTACCAGAATTTCTCAAAGAAAGAATCAGAGCATAGGCTTGTGAATTGAATTTCCATTGCAAAACCCAATCCACGTAAGAACCCATGCCTTAAATTCCATGGAAAATGAAAACATAATGCGGATTATAAGTCAGGAATGATGAAGAGAAGAGACAGAGATAGTCAAACGTTCTCGAGACCTACCTGAATGTTCCTGAGATCCCGAGGCCCAACAAGTTGGCAATGATAAACATTCATTAACAAAACCAATACTGGGAAGGAGTAATTGGTTAATGATCCACACATCTTCAATTCATAAGAGAGGAAGACCATGAGCTATTCACGCTCTGCAATGAAAAGTGAGAAAGACCAGGATCCTTTCACGTCTTTGCATTCAAGATGGTTTAATATCTGCTGGGAGGTTCATAATACAAAGTTGGGCCATGGTCCAAAAAGTCCTACCCAAACATTCCCGAGAACCTAATGTTCGAAGATGACCCATCCCGTCCCGATCCGTATTGAAACCGAACCGCACGCATGTGGGTTTAAGTCGAGGTCTCTCACAATACTAGTTGATATCCCTAGTGTTTTCATCCTAGCCTTTACACTAGAAATATTGCTCTCCCATTTCCAATATGGTATTTCTAATATCCCACAAAACCTAAAATGTTACTCTTCAAGTAGTCACTTTTGAGCTCTCATTTATCATTTAAACGGAGCCCGAATTTAACATGTCAGTATAATACAATATACTGCTCATGGAGATGAAATCAACGCTCCCTTATTCCGGCGTAAATAGTGTCTGGAGCCCATCAAAATCTTGCCCAAAAAAAATTGATTCCAACAATCCCCCACATGGATAGGAATGACTCACATTATGTGTTCTAGAAAAATGGACTTTTGAGAGTAAGATCGAAGAATCATTGTATTTGGAAAGGTAGCATTTCTCAGCCTTGATCCATCCATAGTGAATAATTATCAAATTTAATCAACCAGGTAGTGAACATGATGTTTTGAACCACTGGGCTTTTATGTAAAGCTAGACAATAACTATCTCACAGTTTTATCTTCTGACAAAACTTGGTTCTCTGATTGTGTTCATTTTGTCCTTGAACATCCCTGGTTATTCATGAGTGAACTTGAAGAATTTTAACCTCTCTTTATTCTCATACAAACGGCCCTATTCATACCTTAACTTGCATAGGCAGCACTTTTTCTGTCATCATAGGAATTGGGAAGAGATTGAAATCTCAAAGTGCTTTTATTGATTCAACTTTATTTCATTTGCCCCTTGAACCTACTTCTTGGATCTCCAATAACTTAGGAAGGGTTACCATCAAGCATCCTCCATAGTCATAGGCTTTAAACCCATTCGTCTAGATGACTTAACAACTTGATCTCGTGATAGAACTTTAGTAAATAGATCCACTAGGTTGTCAGCCGATTTGATTTAATCTTTCGAGATTACACCTTTTGAGAGTAATTTTCTTATGGTTTTGGTTCATCTTATTATGTGAAGAGATTTACTATTGTGTATGGAACTTAGTGCTTGAGTATAGCCGATTGACTATTACAGTGTACACCTAATGCTGGCACTGGGTTTTCCATGTGGATTTGGCCGACAATATTTGTTTCAAGGATTTCCATGACACAGCTGCACCACCAAGCGTAAATACATACCCAATTGTTGATTTTGATTTTTTTTTTGAATCTGATACCCAGTCAACATCACTATAACCTTCCAGAAAGGCTGGATATATTCCATAACTTTGAGCATGTCTCAAACAGCTTTATACTATAGTTATCATTTTCTAGTGACCATGTCCTGGATTTCTTGTATAATGACTCAATACGTTAACATCGTGTGCTAAATGGGCTCTTGTACAATTTGTCAAATACATAAGACTCGCGATCACTTGTGCATATTCCAATTGTAATATTCCATTACCCAAGTTTTTCTTCATCTTGAGATGAGGGTCCACAAGACTTTTAGCTATCCCACTTGAATAGATTTGGAATCTCTCAAGTACTTTCTCGGCATAATGTTCTCGATACAAGACAATTCCTCTAGAATTTCTAAACGTTTTGATCCCTAAGATGCATTTGCTAGTCCCAAGTCTTTCATGTCAAACTTTCCATTAAGCAAGTTCTTGGTTTGTTTAATCATGTCTTTATTTTTACCTATAATGAGTTGTCATCCACATATAGGCACAACAAAAAGTATCCGTTTGGAGTATCTTTGACATAGATGCACTTGTCACATTAATTTATTTTGAAATCATTTGACATCATTACATTGTCAAATTTTTTGTGCCACTAATTGGGTGTTTGTTTTAACCCACATAGGGATTTCACAAGTCTACACACTTTGTGTTCCTGTTCGGGGACAACATAACCCTCAGGTTATTTCATATAAATTTCCTCTTCGAGCTCTCCATTCAGAAAAGCTATTTTTACATCCATTTGATGTATTTATAGAATATGTATAACTGCGAATGTCATTAGCATTATAATTGAAGTTATTGTCGTCATTAGAGAATAGGTGTCAAAGAAATCCAAACCTTCTTTTTGTCTGAATACTTGCAACACAAGCCTAGTCTTGTACTTTTCTATTGAGCCATGTGTTTTGAATTTTCTTTTGAAAATCCACTTGCTCCCAAGAGCTTTTGAACTCGATGGAAAATCGGTTAACTCCCATGTATGGTTTTGCATAATGGAGTCAATTTTTTTCACTATTTCCTTCCACGAAGGTGTATCTGGTGTAGACATAGCTTCCTTAAATGTTCTAGGATCATTTTCTAATCGATAAGCCATTTCAAAATCAGGGCCAAATGATTTCTTGCTACGTCTAGGTTCATCATTGCCCCATATTGTTCGTTGACCAAAAGTACTTCTTTTTCACGAGTCGGTTTATGACTTACTTTGCTCTTACATAGGATCACATTTTTGAAGAAGGATTCATTCCTTGATTCCATTACTGTATTTGCATGCATACCTAGTATATCAGACTTGTACACTAAGAATCGATAAGCATTACTATTGTGTGCATACCAGATGAAAATACAGTCAATGGTTTTAGGTCCAATTGTGACCATTTTAGGAGGTGGTACTGCCACTTTTGCTAGGCATCCCCACACTTTGAAAAATTGCATGAAGGTACATTACCTTTCTATAACTCATAAGATGTTTTTCCAACCACCTTATGTGGTATCTTGTTGAGAATGTCGTTAGAGGTTAGTAAAGCCTCCCCTTTTCATATAAAAGAACTTTACCAACATAGATTTAACGATCTTTCCAAATACCCTTTCATATATAAACAACTGTTGTTGGAAGGTGTTGCACTTTTACATGGTGTCCAAACAACATATTCAACAACTTCATCAAGGAATGTGTTGAAAAAGAAAATCCGAAAGCAATGTACCGGAAGGGAGTAGAGAGTTTGCATGTGTTAGATTTAGTGCATTAATACTTTTTGGAAAATTATAATTCCTTTATTTTATCTATTTCCAGTTAGAGTTTCTTAGGGATGAAATTCCAACATCAACCAATGGTTTTTTAAATGCTAGGAAAAGCTAATAGTTTAGGGCATCTAGGAGCTTATTATACGTTACGAGTATTTAAAATATTTTTGGAAGGTGAACATATGCATTCAGGATGTTTTAGTTTGATGTAACTGAAAAATTTAGAAATTGATCCCCTGAAGATCACTGATTGTCAACAGGGGTTGCTAAAAAATATGAGGGGAAATTGAATTTTGAGCAATGTGCTTTGCAGTTGTCCTCGTCCAATCATTTGTACTCCTGCAAATCACTATATACGAAAAATTAGTTGGGAAAACGTATTTTAGCACACTATTTATCCTAAATACAAAATAGAAATCGGTCCATTGAGTGATTATTTAAAACTTCCCAAGTAGAAACCTCTTTATGATGTTTTAATAATGTAGGCATTTTGGAAAAAAATATGTATATGTCAGTTTGTTTCTAATTATATGGATGTTTATATTATCTTATTTGGATGAAAAAACAGTGATATGTTTGAGGGTCCAATATTTATGGTGAGGGCTTTGATATCAAAAGTATAATATTCTATCATGTTTGATCACATCTGCCTAATTTTTGGATTCAAAAGCGCTAAAGAATTCAATATTTTTTTAAAAAGAAATCATTCCATTCATAACAGATTCCAATCCGAAAGACTTGTCGAGTTCTGAAGTTTTGGACTCTAGCATGTTTCCAATTTCGTAACTTGGATCGAAAACAGTTCAACTATCGGAATTAAAATAAGTTATTTTTGCATTGAGTTATTATTTCTACATCACCTATATACTAAACACACCTCCGATATAAGATAAGTATAACGTACTTTCAATGATGGTGGATGAACAGACCTGTCATCTAATACTGAAGCCAAGGAGACCATTTTTTTGGTCACGTACATAAGACGTCCCAACTTCGGAAGTGGACTAGGAAAATAAGGTAAATGAACTTTTTGTCAACCAAATGTAGCAGATGGATACAAATTGACTCATAATTTCAGTTGTGTACGAGAGAAAGATGTTGAGAGAAACGAATAACATTGTTTGGAGTATATGATCCACATTAAAAAAAATTATTTATAAGACACGATTCCATACAAGATGACATTATTAATAATTGAGATGTAAAAATGCTAATTGTATGTCCCTACTTGTGATCGTTGCCCATGTCCTTCCCCAAGCATGGTTTCCCTGACAATCTTTTGGTATCTTGAGTCGTCTTCTTCTAATGTATTATCTTATTGACATTCTCTTTCATTTGTTTTTTTACATGTCCACCATGAAATTCTAATTGAAATTCCCCACGCCTGATTGCCCTGACAATCTTCTTGGTATCTTGAGTCATCTTCCTCAAATGTATTATCTTGTTTACATTTTCTTTCATTTGTTTGTATATGTCCACCATGAAAGAGGTGTCATCCTCTTCACCAACAGTTGTGAGCTTCAAATTATAACAACAATACCTATGGAAAAAGTTAATAATGGATTTAATGAAAAATTAATCACCTTCATTTGCGCGCCTTCTCTTGCTATTTATTCTGTGAACCCTTTGCGTCCATATTCCATCGAGGAGTTTCTAGTTCTTATTCTCAAAGAACTTCTGGTAGTACAATTTAGGAGGCACAATGATAAGATATAAAAAACGTTATTTATTATTATTTTTCTATATTAATATTTTTAGGAGGTTAACATTATACTCTTTTTCCCATTGGGTTTTTAATGAGGTAATGTGATCATTTTTATATTTATTATTATTATTATTATTAATAAAGCCATAAACTCGGTTATGTTGACTTAGAAGAGTTTTGGTAATATTTTAATTAATGTTTTTGTTTTTGGACTGAATGGTTCGGCCATGTGGGC
>JAULKJ010331629.1:0-10037 GCA_032355405.1 Rubia balearica | reverse complement strand
CCTTCACTGTGAGCACCACCCAGCTCCGCTAGACTCTCTTCGTCCCCAACGCCGCCTCCCCACCGCGCTCCAATGCAGCGCTGCCCTCCAACTCTCCCCCACATCAAATCTTAAAGCTTCAGATGGAGAAATTGGGTTGAAGAATTGAGATGAGATTGGGGTTGAAGTTTAGGGTTTTGTTCGAAGATCAATTTTTGTGGACGGGGTGTGGAAGTTGGCCGAGTGACGGGGTGGCGATAGTGGGCGGAGCTAGGTGGCGGTGGTGGGCAGAAATGGGTGACGGGCGGGCCTGAGGATCATGGGTTTAGGACCCGCCCCAGACCCACAGGGTCTAAACCCATTGGTTCGGGTATTGGTCCAAAAAATTTAGACCCATCGGGTCCGGGCATGAGTCTAGATTTTTAAATACGAGTCTGGGTCTAAAATATTAAGACCCAGACACAACCCGTATATCCATATAAGTCTAACTATATGTAATTTTACCTAATTTTCTAAATTACTTTCATCTTCTCTTTGTATTTTTATTTCGAATTCAACAAATAATGTGTATTGTATATTTTGTTATTTTGAAAAAATAATTCTAATACTTATTGAACTTCAATTATATGCATTTAAGATAATATATATTTTATTTAGTGAAAAAATAAAATATTAGACCCACTTTAGACCCAAGACCCGCTTAAACCCATCGGGCCTGGGTACAGGTCTAAAATATTCAGACCCTACGAATCTAGGTCGGGTCTGGGTCTAACTAAGTTTTCTTAGGTTCGGGTCTGGGTCTTATTAGACCCGACCCAGACCCATACCCATACCCAATCCATGATCATCTCTAGTGAGGAGGTTCTGGGCGTGAGATACTAAGGGAGTGAAACAGATGACAACGGTATTGTGGTCTTTTTAAAAAAAATTAAAATTTTTAATTCAGTGGTATAAGGGTCATTTCACCATTTTCGACCAATTGACCGTTGACATTTCGGTCAACGAAATTCATAGTTATTTTTACACATTCAAATTTAACAAGGTAATTTCTCCACTTTCACCAAAATATAAGATAAAAAACACAGTTTGCTCTATTATTATTACAAGAATTAATGCAGAAGGTGCGTTCAATAGAATCAATACTATCATACCGCAACCGAGTAAACTATTGTAACGATCACAAACTATCAATAAAAAATAACAATAAAGATGGGAAATGAGTCCGCCAAAGCAAATCCCAATGGTTATATGTACTTTTCTTAATTTCAAATACTCCATCTGCCCCACCTCAAACTGCACACTTCACTTTATATTATTATTCACTATCCATCTTTGACCACATATTTGAATAATAATATTATCATATATCATATGGTCGGATTCGTCGTAATAAGTAGTTTCTAAATATTAAATTTTTATTTACCATTATTATACGTAGTTAAATATATTAACGATTAAACATATTTCTTAATAACTGTAAAAACGATTCGTTGCGGTTTAAGGTGAGATGAAGGGAGTATCAAAAGTAGGTGAACTAATATTAGTAGATCGAAGGAAATATCACACTGCAACGATCTCAATTGTTTCAACCACACGATCAAAGTTTCACCATTTTCCCCTCCATCAATTATGTGCAAAAACTACAGACGCAATGTTGGTCCGAAATTGATGATACAGAGGGGGTGAAGTGACAGACAGGTTGTCTACCATAATGGTGGGATTTCGCTGCGTTTCCGTTGCAGGTGGGAATGGGAAGAATCCAAAACACTGGAGACAAAGGGAACAGCGTACGAGGGTGGAGATAATAACGATTGCGTCATCGCCATAATTACGTTTGACAATATTGTTGTTTTCTGGGCATCGGGCTTAGAATCTTTGTATTACCCCAACCTCAAATCTCGACTTTGTGAAAAGATTAATTAGTGAAAATATCAAACCTCGATTTTAGATGCTGATTAATTTCTCACCTCTCACTAATTAACCAATAATCTCATCTCAGCATCACTAATTTACCCCCAGTCCTATCCAGAAATCACTAGTACAAGCACCCATAAACCTTTGTCATTTTCTGATTTGTCTTTGTGGCGTTCTTCCACTGAACTCATCGTCTCAGTACGTGTTCACTTAATTCGGAGTGCTTTATTTAATAGGAATGCTAGCGTACTACTACGATATGTTTGAGGAAAGTGCTTATATAATGTTATACAGTATAATTCATGTAAGTAATAATATAACTTTCTAATAATTTAAAATGTCAATATAACTCTAAGTAATAAGTGAAAGTGTAAAAATGCTCTTTCCATGACTTTTAGTCGGAATTCTATGAAAATACCCTTTTACCCCTCTGAAAACCAAGATGTTAAAAGTCATCGTCACGCCACTGTCGCACCACCGACCACCACCCTGCCGTAACAACTAACAGGTAGGTTATATCAGCACATTATGAAAACTTATAGGGATAAATCAGAACATACCTAAAACTTATAGGGTTATATCAATACATTAGTAAACAATGTAGGGTTATATTACGTATAATATAAAAACAAAGTGTCATATCAGCACATAATCAACGCCAACCGCATGCAAATGCCATTTCAACCTCTTTTATCAATCACTGATGTTCCAGAGGTGATTCCGGCGGCGAATGAGGCGCTCCGGTGAGGTCGGCACTAGATTAATATGATATTGAGTTTGATTGTGTGATTTTCTTTTGTTTATCATCATATGAAATGAGATATGCAGTATATATGGTATAAACTATAGGGATTTGACGATATTTTATTTATTTTGTTTTGTTTAGCTAGAATTGATGATTGAATGACATTTGGTGTTGTGTGTAGTTGTTATTCTGATGTGTTCTTCGACCTAAAGTTTTTAATGTTAATAGGCTTTGAAATGAAGCAGAGATATGTGATAATAGTGTTTAATATGAATGAGAGTGTTATGATGTCGAATTTTATGATTTATTTGAAGCTGCTATAATGTGATAATGGTGTATTGATGTTATGGTCGCTCGTTAAGGACAGTCGAGTCTATCAACATACATTTTGCTTTTATAGTAGGTGTTGATATAACCCTATCAGTTTCATAATGTGCTTATAGTATGTGTTGATATAACCCCTTTCGAAGTAACACATTCTGACTGGTTTGGATGGTTTAGGCTACTTTGATCGAATTCTTTTGGTCAGGTTACCTCTTGACCGATTTAATTTAGGTGTCCAACCTGGTATGAGTTAGAAATTTTTGTACGCACAAATCAACAATTCTGATTTTGTGTAGTTGGCATCTCATTTGAGTAAGAATACAACTTGTGATAAAGAAATGTTAAGTATGTTGCTTGCTATTGTGAATGTTTTGAGTTAGGACGGTGGATGAAGCAGTATTCCGTTAGATTTAGATCGATTTTGCTGAACGATCTCACTATGGAGGAAAACCACTTCATCGTATTATTCACCTTTTATTGAGAACTTTATGTTCACCGTTTTTCTGTGATTGGGACTATTCCGTATCAAATTGTGTAAGAATTTCAAGCCATTTTTATTTATATAAAGAGTTGTATTCCCGAACATCTCTTTCACAAACAGTTTCGATTAAACAAACGGAGAGAGAAGTATTGTATGTGCAAGCACAGAGCTTTGGAAAGAGTAGGTCTCCTGACAGGTGGCATGTCCATAAATTATAGACGGACCACTGTATTTTTTAACTTATACATTGTATTTGTTAAATTACATATTAAATTTAAGCACTCTAAAATTATTTTTATATCATGTTTTTTAAATATATTTTTACATTCAAATACACATTATTACTTGTTTTAACTTATATAATACAATATTTAAATTTTAAAAATAATTTTAAAAAAAAATCAAGGAATTTATCTATAAAGTTATAGACATACCACCTTTAATGAGACTTTCTAAATATGAAATAATATAAACATATCAAACTCCATAGCATTTCAACTTCCTTTGTAGTATCAAACTCCGTAATAGAGTGGGAGGAGTATTATATGTGCAAGCATAGAGCTTAAGAAATACTCCGTATGATATATATAAAAGTGCAAACTCCATAACATTTTCAACTTCCTTTTAAATATCAAATTCCATAACAACCACTTTGCCTTGTCCAAGTTGGTGGCTAGAATCATGTGTCCGACCAAAAATTTATAAAGACTCGTGATAATAGGACGTTTTTAAGACGCTTTTAGAAACATTCTAACAGAAATATATTAAGATAACTTTTAACATCCTAATAAAAATAATTGTTGTAGTGCATCCATTCGCTCTTCACCAAAAACATCCCATAATAATTTTAATATATTTCATTCATATGCTCCTTAATTATGAAAATTTCATTCATTTATTTATAGAATTTCCTTAAAGTATACTTTTAAAATATTACATTTTTGTTATAAATATATTAATTTTTAAAAGAGTAAAGTGGTAAAATAACACTGACTTTACGCTAAAAGTATCAATATTACCCTGTAAAATCAGAAAGTGCTAAAATAACCTTAACTTTTAGATGTATGTGCCAGTCTAACCCTGGGCATCGTTGGTTTCAATTGTCAACAAGAAATTTGGCCAGAATTTACTAAAATGATCATTTTGCCCATGAATATTTTTTTTGGAAAAGACATAATTGCTCTCTTTTTTTTCTCTTCTTCTTCTTTATTTGCATATCTCAGCCACTCTTCTTCTTTATTCGCAGATCACTTCCGTCTCCAATCATCCAACCATGCTCCGCGCTTTCTAGGAGAACACTCCAATCGCTTCGACTGTGGCAATGAAGGCGATATCAAATGGTTCATCGCCAACAGCGACTTTGTCTGGAAACTTGGGTGGAAGGCGGGTTTAGGGATAAAAGATCTGGCAAACAGGAGGTGGGTTAGAAGATCTGGGAACTCAGGTGGCAAGCTGGTGTATTAGCCAATTTTTTGGGTTTAGGCTGTTGGATCGGGGTGATTGGTAGGGTGGTGGAGATTGGTGGCGGCCGTAGTGATTGGGTGGGTTCGTTGGAAGAGGTTGTAGAGTTTAGGCCAAGAGAAAGAGGTCGCGGTACCGTGGTGATTGGTGGAGGTGGTGAAGCTTAGGTGGAGCTTGGCGGCGGGGTGGTGGAGATTTGCAGTGTGGTGGAAATTAGTGGTGGGGGTGATGGAGCTTGGGTGGTGGTAGTGGTGGCTACCGGGGGGTGGTAGTGGCTGGCGATATTAGGAGGGGTAACATGGGAAAACATTAAGTTGAAATGACCGAAGGCATATTCTTCATTCGGGTCCAACCAATGGCCCAATTGGTGAATCAGTGCTGGAATATGACCTGAAAGTTATATCGGCACAATTCATCATAAAATTAGGGTTAGTTTGACATTTTTTTTATTTTACGGGGTTAAATTGACACTTTCAACCTAGAGGTAAGGTTCTAAAAGCATTCAACCCTTTTTAAAATTATTTATTAAAAATTCAAAGAAGAGACTGTCTCTTGAAAGACGGTATTTTTATAATGAAAAGACCAATGTTTAAACTGCAAATTAGAATAAAATTTTTGAGTTGCATTAATCGGGTAATAAATTTATAACTATTACACATTGAATAGTAAATTTTTAATATTGCAACTAAAATATTTCATCTTTCTATAATTTTATTTCAACCCCGTCTTTTCTTTTCTTTTCAAAAACTTTACCTGTAGACAAACTTGAAAGAGGACTGTAAATAAAGATGCGAGGATTTTGTCTGCTTACTTTGTAAGTTAAATAAAGGATGAAAAACTGGTTTTACCGTTTTAGCTTAACTAGCAAACCCATGTTCCAACATTGTCTAACTTAACCAAGTATGTAAAGTAAATAATGCATGAGACACACAACTTGGTTACGCAGTTCGGTGAAATCCACCTACATCTGCGAGACCTGACCCAGTTCAGAATAAATCTACTAATCAGAAAGATATAGTACAAAGTTCACCATACAGCTATACTTATCTTTTATAATTCTAGACGTGAATTTTGCAAGCTCCCCTTGCTACCGATCCGCCTTGATCAGACTCCCTCTAACCTTGAAACTCGTTGACGCTGGATCTCCTCCTCCTGAGAAATTATAGCATACGTTCTGAACTTTACCACACAGGTCGTGTATGGCTCTTCGCAAATACTCTCGATAGATTGAAATATGATGTGCAAATTTTCTCAATAAATTTTGTGTGTTTGCAGCAGAATTATGTCCTCAATTTATAGTCCAATGCAGATCAGAATAGCTCCATAATATTCCTATTCCTTATATGTTTTTGAAACATATCCAAATTCCATAAATAAAGAAATTGTCCTTATCACCAATATCCCATATTATTCATTCAATTCGAATTCCATAAAAATAGGGATTCACCATACTATCATAATGCTTCCATACAGTTAACACAAATATTGCTAAATCGCCGATTTCCATAAACCAAAATCCATCGCAATATTCGTTCTGCAAATATGCTTTCGGCATATGTTTCAACATGGTAAGTTTTCTTTTTTAACATAAGTATACAAATTTCCAATCAATTAATCCATGACTTTACAATCTCCCCCTTGGCATTTTGTGGATCAAACCATTTTCGATTAAGAAAACCGAAGAAAGAAAATTACTTCTATGTTGGAACATACATGGACACTTCCAATTAAGCATAGAATTCCAGAATTCCAAATAATTATGAATTCTGAAAACCCAAAATAATATCCAAAACACAACCATTCTCCCCCTTTGGGGCCAAATAAACATGCTAAAGTAGAATAATTCCAAAAAAACACTGCAAAATATCAAGGTTGCTCCCCCTGAATCACACGTTGACTATGTTGGAACACAGTCAGTCACAAAAAATTCTATTCGGGTTAAGCCTTCTAGTCTTCCAACCGAGCCTCCTCAACTTCCAACTTATTCTTCTCTACCTCTGGAGCTGTTAGCTGGATTGAAATGGCACCAAGCCTTGCATTCAAAGCATCCAATCTCAATTTCTTGTCTCCTTGTCTCGAGTTAGACTCACCAGAGTTAGTCTTCTTGTTTGGATTTAGAGGCTCTGTCTCAATTATTTCATCAGTTGACTAAGCTTTGACCCGCTCACTTCTGACAAGTGTAGAGATAATGCATCGATGGATCAGAGATTGCTTAGCATTCGGAGTTACAGCCAACTGAACAATACTTTGCTGAATCAGGAGACCAAGGTTCACATGCTTCTGTGTTCCAACACAGTAAAGCAACCTTGCCATCTAGCGAGTAAGTGTTGTAGTATTGGACTATGGTATCCAGCAATTAACTACTACCTGATATAATCCAAAGAATATAGAAGTCAAACATGATACTTTTGAATATCTAGTAGCTTCCCAAGCAAACTTCACTCCACCAGAAATATCGATCAAGATCTGGTCATCGGTGACCTCCATAGCATCATCAATACCCCTTCAAACTCTGGTGTTTTCAACCCCAAAAGTTTGTTGATCATGTCGGCCGAGAAATCAATAATCTTACCTCTAACATATACCCAATTGTACTAGGGTGAGTCCACCTCTATAATCTCATTCATTATGTTCGAGTAAGCTTCATAGACCAACTGCTTATTATAATCCTGAAAACATGTGGCAGCTTTTCTCAGCCCGATCAGCTCTAGGAACTGAGTGAATTCACTCGGTTTGTAAGCAACAAGATCTACAGGCCTCTCAAAAATGCTTTTTCTTTGAGAAAATACCTTATATCTCCTCACAGTTTGCAGTATAAAATCTCTCAGAAATTGCAGAACTTACTAGTGGAGGAGGTAACGCTGTCCTTGTCTGCTTCTTCTTGAGTGAAGGTTCAACCACTTTTGCCTTCTTGGTTGGCACTGTGCTCTCGGCCTCATCAATTTTCCTTTTAGCCTTCATGGTCTGGATAAATTCATCTAGCACTTCATCACTAGAATACCCAAGGCCAGCACTCTGCATTGTTTCCTCCTGGACAGAGAACTGTGTTTCAACATGCTCAGCTTGTGTTAGAACATGCTCAGATGCTTCCTCTGTTCCAGAAGATTTAATCATTGGGTATGCTCCCCCTCTCTCCATGCTCTCAGACTCTTCACCAGCAGCATAATCATCCATCACAAAATCACCATCCTCCGCTCCTTCTCCAACAGAGCCTAAATCAGCATCCTCCATATCAATAGCTTCTGTTGACAGGTATGTTGGAACATACCTAGCACCTTCAACCTCATCATCACTGCATGTCACTATAATCATAGGATGATCTACTTCCCTAAGCTCAACATTCCTCTGTGCTGCCTCAGCATCAAACACTACAATTTTCATTAAATCAGTAGACCTGACAACCTCTAGACCCACTGCATCCTCATCAGGAATTTCTTCTAAATTTTCATAGTCCTTTTTTGGGATATAACAGTAGACATGAAATATATCCCTTCTCCGATACTCCCTAAATTCTCATTTCAGTAATTTAATATCAAAGACTTCAATGAAATACATATTACCGATATTTCCCGAGAGTACTTTCTCCATCTTAACATCCAAGAATTCTATCTTAAGATTTTCTAACCCCCTTATATCAATGGCAAATCTATTCGCACGTACCCATTCGGTAAATTCATCTATAGAATCAAAGTTTTTACCCTTCCAAATCACACAGGTAGAAGTGGATGATGTTACCTTTTGAAATTTTGGTGCTTTCTCCTCGGGCTTGCCGGATGTCAAGAGTAGCGGCTTCAAGGACTTTCCAACCATTGTCGAATGTTCTTTTTGGTACAAAGGCAATAGTTTGAGGGAAGTTGGAGTGTTTGAGAATTTTGGTAGGGGTGGGAGAGTGCAACTTACGGGAAATAGGGAATATAAATAGATGAGAGAATTTGAATAAAAAATAACTATCTTCCCTTTTTCACCTTTTTACCTTTCCAATGCCATAATAAATTTCCTTCTCTTGTCACATCATGTGTCATCATAAGTTCCAACATACTATACAACCACTTCAAGCATCTTTCATTTGCCATATTTTTATTTTTCTTCTTTTCAATTTTTTTTTGTTTTTCTTCTTTTCCGAAACAAAATAAAACTGAACCAAAAAAAACATATTGTACAGTGAGTTTCAGGCTTACCTTACATTCGACACACACCAAGGAGTTGCCTAAGAAACTCAAAATTTGAAGCATCCAGTGGTTTTGTGAATATATCAGCAAATTGTTTACATGTTAGAACATAGTCTACCACCACTTCTTTTCTTTCAACCAAATCTCTGATAAAATGATGCCTTATATCAATGTGCTTTGTCCTCGAGTGTTGAACCGGATTTTTAGAGATATCAATTGTACTTTTATTTTCACAAATAAACTTTAGAGTACCTTGATGAATTCCATAATCATTCAGCATTTGTTTCATCCATTAACAGCTTCCGGCAGCTAGATATTCAGCTTCAGCAGATGATCGAGATATCAAATTTTTAACGAGATTTAAGGCATACTTGCTTTGGTTTATGAACAAACCATTCTTCTCTTGCTTAATTGAAAACCTAAAAAATAAGTTCACCAACCATACTCATCTCAAATTTGGCTTGCATAAGAGACATGAAATCCTTTACTATAGATGGTGAAGTAGAACCGAACACAATGTCATCCACATAGATTTGAGAAATCAAGAACTTAGATGATTTTATGAGCACAAACAACGTACAATCTACTCCCCCTCAAAGATAACCTTTCTTAAGTAGAAAGTTTGTCAGTCAATCATACCATGCTCTAGGTGCCTGTTTTAAACCATATAGTGCATTCTTGAGTCGATACACTTGATGCGGATTGTGAGTATCTTCAAACCCTTTAGGTTGCTCCACATACACTTCCTCATTCACCACTCAATTTAGAAAGGTACTCTTCACATCTATCTGATCTAATGTAAAATTCATGGTACGTACAATAGCAAGCAAGATGCGAATGAATTCTAACCTGGCAACTAGTGCAAAAGTTTCATCAAAGTTGACACCTTCAAATTGAGTATATCTTTGTGCCACCAATCTAGCCTTGTTGCGAGTAATCTGCCCATCAGCATCCGATTTATTCT
>JAULKJ010331610.1:0-10037 GCA_032355405.1 Rubia balearica | reverse complement strand
ATCTACTTAGTTGTATTTAGTGAGCAATAGGGCTTATAAATTACATCTTTGAGAGGTACGGCGACGACCTCCCAAAAGCTTTAGCTATCTTTCAAGATTTCCAAAGGAAGTTGAGTTCCAATTTCATAGGTGCTTAAGAGTAGTTTGAAGTTTGCAATCAAGAGCTTCAAAGGCAGTCAGTAGATGTAATTCATGTGTAACTACATTCCATTATTTTTGTACTATTTTTTCTGTAGCATCTACCTTTGCCCAAAATGCCTCAAAACGTCAAACTTTGTTAAACCTAGGCTGACTATCTTTTGGGCTCAAAATTCTGGGACCATGATCAGAGAATACAATGGGCAGATTATTAAGCTTAGTATTAGGGAACTTATCTGTCCATGACTTGTTCATGAAGGCTCTATCAAGACTTTCTAGGATTAATTCTGGTTCATCTCTTTGTTCGACCAGGTGTACCACAATCCCTTGTTTAGCACTTCCTCAAGACCATGTCTTTGTACAAGGTTTTGTAGCAGCACAGTCTTATTCGGTGTTGCTGGTAAACCTCTCCTCTTATCTTATTGAGACAGCAAGATATTAAAATCACCTAGTATGATAGTTGGTTAATCCTAAAAATAACTTAGATTTGAGATAGAAACCCATAATTCCGACCTCCCTAAGTGAACCGGTAGGCCGTACAGAAAACCTAGACATCAACAATCACTAGAACAATCAGAAACCAAAAGAAAGACATAATTTAAAAGGCTACATAGAACACTATTGTCTAACTGATCCGACCATAAGATAGCTAAACTCCCTAATCTTCTGGTTGCATCAACAACAAAACTATTTACGAGGTATAACTTTTCTGCCATCTGCTAAACTCTTGTTCATTTGATCTGGTTTCTGAGAGGCAAGCAATGTTGGGTTTCCACTATTTTATCAGCTGGCTGATCATTCTTCTCGTATGGGCGTTGTGAAGCCCCTGCAATTCCATGCTAGTGTTGTCATGGATGGCTAGGGAACTAATTTGGCACAGTTCTCGAAAGCCTCAAATTGTTGGTGTGATCCTCTCTTGTGTATTATGCTCCTCTCTTCGGTGATGAAGTGGAGAAATCAAGAGGCTTTCTCTTTTTTCAGTACTTCTGCATTCCCTTGGTTCTAAACCGGTAACCACTTGGTGGAAAAAGATTATGATTTGTTTCCTTGGCCTTATGGCCATGTAGCCATTTCCCATCTCATCTTCATTTGGATCATCCAAAGACCTGGTTCTCCTGGCATGAGTGACCTCAGAACTTCTCATTCCATGCCGCATGGGAATTGGCTTAGAGTGACTCTTGCGCAGGCCTGAAGTAGCAAGCCACAGGAATGTCATTGGCTCAGCCTTAGGGCTCCAATTTTTCGTAGTTGCCCCCTCATCTTCACCC
The DNA here is from genome assembly GCA_032355405.1 of Rubia balearica. Taxonomy (NCBI): domain Eukaryota; kingdom Viridiplantae; phylum Streptophyta; class Magnoliopsida; order Gentianales; family Rubiaceae; genus Rubia; species Rubia balearica. The sequence continues at coordinate 8,631 of JAULKJ010331610.1, read as the reverse complement.
TCTGCTTTGTCCCCATAAAATGAACTTCATCATCTTTGCTCTTGACAGCTACAAACTTCTTTAATCCATTTGTTTTCCTCGACAAAGCTTGTTTCTTCCTCATCATCTGTGCTTTGAGTCTTCCTTTGAAGCTTACACTTTGAATCTTGAAAAGGTTTTTGTTTTGGATACCTGTCATACGTTTCCCCATCTTCTTCTTAGCTCCAAGATTTTTTTTCATTAGTCTATACTTTCGGATCTCCCTTTCAATATTCACAGTTGAGGTACTGCCTTTGCTGCTGCTATCTTGATCGGAGATTGTTCTGTCAATAACAAAGAATTCTGATTGTGACTGCACAGGGATTAGGTCATTTTGATTGGCATCAGCCAGCAACATCATGATCATCTCAGTTATGAGTTCATTTCTCCCAATCATATCAGGCATTAATACATCGTCTGGAATAGGTGCCTCATCAGCAGCATGGATATTCGGTTGTGGGCCCGCCAACATATTCCTCTGTGGCATGTCCACAATCTGTATTAACGGTGCAACACCATCCTACATGGCCTCCTGCATGGCCTCCTTCTCATTAACTAACATACCCTCAAACCATTGTCCCAAGTTTATATCTGGTATCTCCTCCTTCTCCTGGGAATCCACACCTAGATCTATGTATCTTCCTTCACCATATTGACCTAGGTAGTTTAGATCTCGGCATTGGTGGAGGTCCTGGTGGAGATGGTGGTGGTTGCTAAAAACCCCTGCCAAAATAGGGGTCAAAATGACACTGATGAAAACCACCACCGCTTCCCCCGGTCCTTGATTCCTCTTCCTCTATTACCACCACTAATATAATGCTGCTAATGTAGTAAATTATTAGTTTCCATTGAGAAGAGAAAACCCTCCCGTACCTCATTATCCGGCAGAAGGCTATACCTTTCCCAACGACTATCCATATAGCCCGTTGGAATTCTTGTGTTTCACTGTAGCTTCATATGAGAGTGTGCTCTTAGGGAGGATGGAAAGAGCTTATTGTTCACGTCATACACAATATCCGTGCCATGGGCTACGCTGTGACGTAGGATAAAACCGTCTGTGAACTACTCCAGAAAGTTATCATCTTGCATTGGATAACATTGGCATATGGGTGCCCGATCTTTTCACATCTTCGACAAAAATTGTATAAGCGTTCATAACGTATGTTCACCCAAAATCTTATCTCATCCGCCACATCCACATAAAAACCAGATAAAAGTGGGTCTCCGATCTTAACCCAGATGATGGCTCTCTAATATTTTATGTTTGGTTATAGGAAGAGACTGATATCGACATTGACGACCTCTCTGACCATATATGCAGCTTTGATGGCTATTCTTGAAGTGAACGCTTTCGCTAGAATGCCATGAATCTGAATGTTGATCTTGATCTTCTCCACCTTGATTCTTCTGAGAGAGATCCTAGTTCCCTACCGTTTGAAAGCGAGAAGGCCACCAGCCATTGAAAAGGGACTTCGATGAATATTAACCAGTGCCTCCTCCAATACTGAAACTTCACTACATAGAAGTTCCGATAACTATGGATTACATAAGCATCTGCTGAAATATTGGTTTAGCCTCTCAGAGCTAAAGTCATGATCATCCATCATACTTCTAAGAGGTAGTTTTGCTCCATCTCTATGGATTCATCCAGATATGTCATTGTCAGCTTGAGAACACCACCCCTTCTTGTGGTTCTGGGTATGAGGTCGAAATTTGTATGTGTGTTTATACCAAAAGGCTCGTTTCTATCCTCCGAGTATAGAGAGCGTCAGAGATAGAGAGGGATTCAGAGTCACACATTTTCTTTCTAACATACTAGGATTTATGGCACTTCTTCTCACTAAACAGTTGAGAGTTTATGATACCTAACAAAGCATTCAATGGACCCTTATTTATAGTCCCATACATCTTCTTCATCATCCTTATTCCATAGTAAGAGTCATTTGGAAAGCCATCCATTGGGATCCATTTTATGATTGCAAAGTCTTCGAAAGCTGAAGAAGGCTCCTTGAGAAATGAAAAACTTTTCTGCTTTATATCGGGAAACTACAAAAACTACTGCAATTTAAGGCACCGCCTTAACTCCCTAATCCGTGGAAAATCTAATACTATCCGACCATATTTTAACACTCCCAACTTCGCCCAATCCTTACAATGTTGTAAAGGTCAAATACATAACTTTCCTAATTAATAGCTGCTCACACTAATAAATCTTTCACCCTTTACGCCAAATCCAGCATAAAGATTAAAACCTCTCCCCACGCGATTGAAACTTTCTCTCCACGCCAAGGACGATTGAGATCCCCCTCCATGTGTCTTTTTTTCTAGTAGATGGGAGATTAAAACCTATTCAAATTCTAGTTCAAAAATCCAGTATCCCCTATTCGAGGGAACCCTAGATAATAGCGAGCCTATGATGACCATATGTGCTCCTGCTTCTCTCTAAGTTAAAGAGAGAAGTTGGTGGATTTTATTGACACATGCCTAATTACTTGAGATGTGTCATTAAAATTTTGATAAATGCGCTATACAGTTCAGTCCAAACACAGTGCCAGGGATGCAGCAATATATGAGGTATACTCTCAATATTCACAGCCATGGGATTGGAGGCAAATATCTCGGTATGAACATAGTTTTTGACACATCAAAGAAGGCCATTTTCCAGAATCTCACACAAAGGGTTTATGGACTAATACTCATTTTGGAAAACAAAACTCCTTAATCTACCGGGGAGGGTGACACTGGTCAAACATGTGTTGTCCAAACATTTGGTTTAAGCAGGGGAAGGGAGTGGAATCAAGAAAGGGGAAGGGAGTGGAATCAAGAAAGGGAAAGGGTGAGAAAAGAATGATACTTAATTTCTCAAATTGTTTGGTTCAACAATGGAAAAGGAATCAAGCTGTCCTCCAATCACTTTGTACTTGTTTGGTTCAATAAGGGGAAACAAACTTTGATTTCTAATACACTGCAGTTTAAAAACTCATAGTCATACATAAGTTAATTAAGTAAACTATCTCCAGGGAACTATATTAATCAACCAAAATAATAAATTAAATTATTTATATAATAAAGTAATATAGTTGTATTAAAATATTGTAATTATTATTTACAGTATAAATTAGAAATAATAATATTTTTTTGTGAAAATAATAGTACCATTAATTTTATTGATATTCAACCCACATACAACTCAAAAAGTATATTAATTATATTATTATTTTTACGTAAGATATTAATTTTTTGTCTTAAATTTATTTAATTTGAAGTATATATTACTACGTAATTTATTACTATTTATATTATGTAATTATAAAATAAGAGTATTTATATTTATTATAAAATAATATAACTATTCTTCAAAGTATAAAGTTAAAAATAATAAGAGTTTTTTACTATAAAGAGGTCCATATGAAAATTTTATTTTTATTTAAATTCGACTCATATGAAACTCAAAAAATAATATCATAATATTTTGATTAAAATAATAATCAGATTATCGTAATTTTTATTTTGATAATAAATATAAAGTATAACTCAATTATGATACATACAATAGTAATATTTAAATATAAAATAATAAATTAATGATTTATATAAGAAAATCACTGTATATTTAAATAATATAACTATTAAAGTTCATCTCTTGAAAGATGGTCTTTTCATAAGTTATGGAAAGATCAAGGTTTAAAGTGCAAATTAGAATAAATGAAGATAAACTTTTTAGGTTGAATGAATCAGGTTATAAATTTTATAACTACTACACGTTGCATAATAAATGTTTAATATTGCAACTAAGACCTTTTACCTTTTATTAATCTAATTAAACCCCGTCTTTCCATAATCCTATGGAAAGACGGTCTTTCTCAAAATTTTGCATAACTATTATTAATAGTATAAATTATGAGATAATATTATTTAATATTAAATTTTATTTTATAAGAATATTATAGTTTTCATAATATTCAACCCATAACAACTTTAAAAATTATAATATTATATTTTTATTAATGTTATTAATTTTCTTTGTCTATAGTAAATTTAAGTTAAAATATAGCAATACTATTTAGTTAGTTTATGTTTTTAAAATATAGCAATATATATATGAGTAATGTTCTGCCCAATTCATTTTTGTACAAGACTAAAATCTTAAATAACAGTAAACATATTATATAAATAGTTTAAGAATAGAAGAATACGTGTGAGTAAAATAGTTTTTTATTCTTGGAAATGAAAAATGAAATATGGGGAATTCAAATCACAGGGTGAAGGTAGAGAATCACCATCCATCGAATTGAGAGAATCCCAAACCGTAAAAAAAAGGGAATGATTAAAATTACCAACCAAACATTAACTAAGAGTTTCATTACGCTTTATTCCCTTTTCCCATTCTGATTCTCCCGAACCAAATAGCCCCTTAGCATTTTTAGAATCCCATCTGAGATCCTAAGAAGGCTGGATAGGATGACTCTAGGTTACATTTGGGGAGGTAACCCTAGTGGCAGGTCTTTGCATTAAAAGTCATGGAAGACGATTTCTAGGTAAAAAAGGAAAGTAGGCCTTGGAATTAGATCTATAAAAGGTATGAATACAACATTGTTGGAGAAACATGCATGGAGAATCATGTCGGATAATGATAGCCTCCTCATCCAAACTTATAAAGCTGAATATCTGAGGAGGGACGACTTCACCACTATCAGTGCAAAGAATTGAGACTCGTGGGGATGGAAATCCATACTGTCAGCAAGACACATCATCATGGACAATTTTTCGTGGAGAGTTGTCAACGGGAAAAAGATCAAACTCACTGACCAGTGGATCCCAAATATGGCGAACCCCCTATCCCTGAACTTCATTTTGCACACAGCAACAAACCTGAATGTGGAGCATCTAATAACTGAGAATAGAGTTTGGAGACCTCTCTTAGTTAGGGACATCTTTCTAGCACATGCAGTCCCTCATATCCTTTCAGTACACCTCAACAGATTTTATACAGGTCATGATATAGCCATTTGGAGGCCAAACAATCATGGAAAGTACACAGTTAAGAAAGGATATCATATGGTAATGGAATCTCAAAGTCTCCCCATAAGGCACAGTCAGTCGTCGATGATGATGTTGGATGACAATATGTGAATCAAAATATGGAAATTAAGGCCCCCTCACAAGTTACATATTTTCCTGTGGGGGCTATTAACTAATGCTCTACCTACACAAGGAAATATATTCAAAAGGAAGCTAACAAATAGTTCCTCGTGCACCAGGTGTGGTTGAGTGGTTGAAGATAACAAGCATTTCTTTCTACAATGCAAGATATCAAGAAGAATTTAGAGAGCGTCTACGCTTGGTTTTGATTTCTCGCAGGGGCAACAAGTATCCTTTGTGGAATGGTTCAAACACTTATTACATAAAGCCCCTGATAATGATGTAATACTCCTATCAGTCTACATACTATGGGAAATCTGGAAAAAAGGAAAGCTGAAGTGATGAAGGATCAGCGGAGAGACCTGATTCTGAGTTGGGAGACAGCCAAGGAACTGTGGACTTTCCATCTTTCCTACATGTCTAATCCGGAAGGTGAATCATCTGAGCAGCAGGGGTGTACTTCTTTGTCACACAAACATCGAAAAGAAATGCAGGTAGTAGAACATCTCCAACAAACACAGTTCTCTATGATTATGTTTTATGGATATTTTCAGGGAAAAAGATCAATTGGAGCGGCAGCGTAGAAGATCATCAAGGCAAACTCAAATGAAGTGGTTCATGGTTTGGATTTCTTTATCGCAACATCTCCACTTTAGACAGAGGCGCACGCGTGTTGGAGAGCAATTCAAGCTGCAGCAAGGCATCAGAGTGGAGACGTTGTTGTTATGACTGACTCCTCGATCTTGACTGAGGCAACGTAAGATCTGAATTTGGCTCCTTAGGAGATCCAAAGTTTACTACTCCCTTTGTTCAAAAGAGTATGACACACTTTCTATTCTAGTATATATTTTTTTATGATGGCACATTCCAATTATAGCATGGTTTAAGGTATTTTGAGTCATTCATTTTACTTTTTCTCTTTGAAATGAATTTGAATCACACAATTAATGTGTTCTTAATTTTTGTGCAATAAAGTGAAGTGTCATACTCTTTTGAACAGGGGGAGTACTAGATATAAAACTTGTCACTAGTGTTAGTTTTAATTGTTTCCTAATAGAATACATTCCGAGATCAGCCCTAAGGGAGCAACATGATATTGCTCTGATGATGATGATGACGACGACGACGATGAACATGATGAACTTGAGGATGTGTTTTGGGATACCTTATTACTAGATAATACCCGTGCTTTGCACGGATGTAAATTTGAATATTATTATATAAATAAATATATTAATTTAAATTAATTATTTGATAAAATATTAATAAATACCACTTTAGCAAAATAACATTATCGTTATCGCCATTGCACGCATACGGATTCTATAGAATATGAAAAATGATCAAAGTTTTGAATATTTTATTGTAATATCGTGTCATTGCACGATTTATAATAAAAAGTAAATATTTATCATTATCATACAAATTTTTTACAATTTTTTAAAAAATATTTAAATTAGATGATAGTTTTTACTAATTATACTTTGAGTTATAGATATCTATTCTCTTCTTTTTCCAATAATTTTTATAATGATTATGGGCTATTTTTCGACAAAATAAATTCATTCTAGAGAAGGTCATTTTTTTTATTAAACATTCTAGGGAAGACCGGGAAAAAAACTTTCCAGGTCAACAAATATTGTACTCCGTAAAAGATTGAACATTTCCGGCAGCACCACTAGCTGAACCATGCACGGTCAAATATAATGAGAAACTTATTTATAATGATAAAAAAAATTATGTATGTTAGATCTAAAATTTTAAAATTAGGGATATTGTCATCGATTAATGATTAATTGATTGAATCAGAAATATATATTTATTATAATATATATGTAATGTGAATTGGGACTTGCTTTTAAAGAAATTGAAAAAGTTTATGGGCAAAAGGCAAAGGCATCGAAAACATACGGGGTGAAAGGCGCAAATTCTGGTCGTGGACTCCTCCAGCACCCCCAAATCTCACAGCCCGTACCGCAAAGAAGCACTACCATATTGCTCCTCCTCCGAAACCTAACCCCTCTTCTCCGATTTCTCATTTCGATCCAATTCAACAGGGTTTTTGGTGTCATTTCGTTCAAGCTGGCTATGGATTATCAATCGTTTGATAGCAGTGGTGAGACTTGCTTTCAACTTCTTCCTATTTTTCCCCCTCCGCCACAATATATCTATTGTATTTTTTGGTTGATTACAATTGTAATTCCTGCGGATTTCACTCACTTAATTTGGGCGTTTCTTTTGGTGCCATTATAATTTTTGTTTGTTAGTGCTTCAAATTTTGTGTTTCCTCTAGTTAGCCTTTTGCTCTTATGCTGTTACTTGTGAGAAGCTAGTTCTAAGTACTTGAAAATTTCATAATTTAGTGATGGAAAAAAGTTCAACTGTTATTTATGCTTGCTAGCCTGTGTATCTAGCCTTGTTAGTTTCTGTAACTGCCTGTGTGACTTATTCGATGCAACACTAAAAGGATGGGTTCTAGCATTCTCGAGAATGTGCGATTCTTAGGTAACGCAGTATGCTGACTGTGAGCGGAACGCACTATCGTTGAACTTATCCTCTTTGTTGTTACTTAATTAATCTGTTGTTGAAATCAATAAATGTAGTTCTATTACTGTGCGGTTAGTTTTTTTAGTGGACCTTTCGAGAATTTACCGTTTACTCATTGCTTTCCTGTGGGCAGAGCGCACTATCCTTGATCTTATCCTCTTTGTCGTTACTTGATTGATCGGTTGTTGGGATCAATAAATGTGGTTCTATTACTGTGCGGTTAGTTTTTTTATTGGACCTTTGAGAATTTGTCGTTTACGCATTGCTTTGCTGTGGGCGGTACCTGTTATAGTTATACCCACCTAGTTACTAAATCACTGTTGTTTCTCATCTTGAACTTCACCATAATTGTTTTCAGAGCGGTGATTGTGGTGACTTTTGTAGTTTTATGAATCCTTTGGTGTTTAATTCTATGAATCCGCGAATGATGAATCATTTGTTGCTTAATCGTTTGTATGGCAGAAGATTCAGAGGTTAGATAGTAGATGTATTTTCCTCTTCGTTTTGTTCTGAAAAATGAAATCATGAACTTCTTGAAATAGTTTACGAGATCAAATGATCAGTGAATCTGAACAGAGTGATATTAAGATCAGTTGCCTATTTCGAGTGCTAGTTTTGTTATAGAAGGAAACTATTTACTGCTGATTTGATATTCGTATCATCTTCCTATTTAGCATGCAGTACTGGGCCTACTGGCTTTCCGTCAATTGGTCTTTTGGGCAGTTGTTTCCTTAAATCTGTCATGGAGTCTAGCTAGATGGGGATGTTTATATATGAGATACATCTTCCCACTCTTCTCTTGCCTTAGCTACTGTGTTATCTTTGTTCAGGTATATCTGATTGTCAGTTGGTTAATATGAGTGATTATGTCAATGAATTAATGCAGGAACTGATGATGATCTTCCTCCTGCGCATCAGAATAGA
>JAULKJ010331590.1:0-10038 GCA_032355405.1 Rubia balearica | reverse complement strand
TTTATTAGTTTGTTGCATGATTAGCATAGTTACTTGACTTTGCTAGTTATCTTGTTTTTACTTTCATAACTTAGAAAACCAACACAACCATCCCCCCCTCTTTACATGCATTTATATGTATGTACATATCTATAGCTAGACTTATATTCACCCATGTATGTGTAAATGCTTGGGAATATCCCTCTTCTCTGTGAACGACCCCGACTTGACACTATCTACTTAATTGTAGTTAGTAAGAAAAAAAGGCTTAAAATTAGATCTTTGAGAGTTACGGCGACGACCTTCCACCATATCACCCGTTCAAGGAGGGCGAATTGGTGTATTATTTCTTTGAATGGCTGTGATGATGACATGAGGATGGTGAACGCCACATGCAATGGTTTGATGCCAGCAAGAGTCTGAGGGATGCAATGGTACTTTTCGAAGAAATGCCCAATGGAACAAGGCAGTTTGGTACTAGATCCTAGGTGAAGATAGCGGATGAGCATTGCTCAATCTCCAAAATTATAAGAGCAAGTCCAAGCGCTTACTTCTATGATGAAGTAATTTATGAAGGGGGGAGTTCACCATGTCAAGGTTTGTGGCATACGTAGTCTTGATCATCATACTGACACTTGTCCACAAATGGTGGAAGATTTTGAAGAGGTGAAGGCATTGGATTTCAATGGTGGAAATAGGAAAAAATTCGCTAGATTTTGAGGGAACCAAGGCAAAGATAGACAAGACCCCTAAGTGAATACCTTCAACCCTTGATATTGCGAACACCCCAACTTTTGTTGGAGCGAAGATAATCACGGTCAGGCAAACAAACTCAAAATCAACCCTATCCAAGGGAATAAATCTTGGAAGCTATTTCCCAATAGGATAAGAAACAATATGTGTTCGCGGAGCAGACAAGGCGAGAGATTAAAGATCTTGGGGCAAGGGCTTTTTCAAGCATAAAAAACCTTGAAATCCAAGTCGGGCAACTCGCCACCTCGGTGAGCCGACTTGAGGCCAAAGAGTTCGGCAAGCTCCCTTCCCAATCGGAGATCAATCCAAGAAATATGACTGCGTTGAATCTAAGGAGCGGAAAGAAGGTGCGTGTGCTCGAGAAGGAAATCTTGCAAGAGGATGACTTGATTGTGGAAAGCAACAAGACCAACTTGGAGGAGCGTGACATATTTGTAGAGGAGAAGTTTGTCAAAGAGCTTCCCACACTCGAGGTGGGGTGAATCCTCCACCATCTTTCCCTAGTGCACTTAGGGGAAGGACGGAGGTGACAACCGATGATGTACATATTCACAAAAAAAATTGAGAAGGTTGAGGTTAGTGTTCCAATTTTAGATTTGATTGAGCTTGTTCCTTCTTATGCTAAATTCTTGAAAGCTGCATGTACTAAGAAGAGGAATAAACAAATTATGAAGGTAGGAAAATTGAAGATAGGGGGAGTGGATAGTATAAATCATAGGAACTTTCCTAAGAAATGTGATAATCCCTGGATGTTTTCAATTCCTATCTCCTGTGGTGGAAAGTTCATGAAGAATGTTATGATTGACTTAGGAGCATCTATTAATGTGATCTCTTCTAGCCTTTATGAAAATATAGACGTAGGTAAGCTTAAGGAAACTAGGGTTATTGTACAATTAGGTAATCACTTCCAAGCTAGCCCTCGAGGTTTAGTTAAGGATGTACTGGTTAGAGCAGGAAGATTAGTGTTTTCGGTGGATTTCTACGTCCTTGACGTGGTGCACGGTGGTGGTGCACCCTCAATTTTATTGGGGGAAACCTTTTCTAAGAAGTTCAAGGACTAAGATAGATGTTAATTTGGAGACACTAATCCTATAAGATGACATTGATAAGGTGAGATTTGAAATTTATAAGTGTAAGCATGATTCACCTATTCCCTCTCTTATGTGCAAAGACATAACTTTGTGTGATGAACTTGCTCAATGTGAAAACCATTGCATGGTTGATAATGATTACTGCCTAGATGAAATTCTTGATGATAATGAGGATGATTGTCCAGATGATATTCTTGATGATTATGAGAGTGATGAAAGAAATCATACCTTGTGCTTCAATTCTGATTATCATATCAATGAAACTTATGTTTTGCATGCTGTTAGTGATGACATGTCTATCTTAGATTGTTTTTCTATGCTCACTAACATGCAGCAGTTATTGAAGAGTGCTGAGGACGTAAAACCTCCTCGACCACCTCCTAAACCTGAGGAAATAGCTAAGGATTCGACATAGGCTAGTTACGGATATTCACTCTCTATGGCGAGTGAAGCTCTTAAAGGTAAGGATTGCACTTTGTGGAGACCTCTCCACAAGGATGTCATTGTGGTTGGAGTTACCGATGGTGACTCCGGAGACCCAACGGTAGGTTCTTTTTTATTGAAATGCATGAAAACAAAATAATTCACGAGACGACAATAAAAATACAGTGCTATTTCTTTCTTTGTTTTGATGTTTTTCAGTAGATAGTTTTTACATGTTTTGTGTGTGACAAAGGATCTTGGCATGAAAATCTTGTTGATTGACAAGTTTGAGTTCGAATCGGTGCTTTGTAGTTGAAAAGAAATAGGACTTGTTGGTTGACAAAGTTTTTTCGAAACAAGGGAAGCAATTGGGAAACAAGGCCTTGTTCACTGGCCAGCCTCGTGCCCGACCCCCCCCCTCCCCAGCAGGCCACCTCAGCAAGAGAACCAGGTGACACACTCGTGCCAGTGCCTCGTGTTGCGCTGTAGGTGGGTCAAAATGCAAATTTTTTAAAAAATTAAAATTTTAAGCCAAAACATACATTTTTGGCCCATTAATTCAGCAAAAATTTTATTTCCTAGGATTGTTGATGTAAATAGTACTACACTAAACAGCACCACCTCCTAGGCATTAATTAATTGGCACTTTTGTCCTCTAGAGTTTTTATATTCACCTATGTCATCCTTATCTCCTTTGTACCTCCCTCCTAAATCACCTTCTTTTAGAGGAGCATGAATTGCTGAAAATAAGAATCTATAGTACATTACCCTACCCATAGGAATCATTTAGCTCATTCAATTCCCTCAAGAACACTCACTATCACTTCATCTTGGAGAAACTCAAAAATTTGAAGCTTTCTCTAAAAAAATTAGCATTTTTGCTTCTTCTTGTGTGGATTTTTCAGCTCTTAGCTTCAAACACCGGGTAATCCTTTGAACTTTATGTTTACTTGACTTATTTAACATGATGGTGTTGTGATGAAAGGCATGAATTTTGAAACAAAAATTGATGTGTTTTGGGCAGTATTTGGGTTATATGAATGATCTTGTATTGAACTAAGTGTGGGGAAGTATATGTTCTTGTACCTTGATGTTATGATCTTCATTGACTGTGGTTGTTTAGGAGGGATGATTCTTGATTGCATGATCTTCTTGATGGGGTGCTATGATTTTCCATGAGTTTGTTATTTAGAAAGAATCTTTCTTGATTGAATAACCTTTATGTTGAGATAACATGGTTTGGAATGTGTTGGCTTAGAAAGATTATTCTTCTTGAATGATGATAATTTTTGCATGCGTTTGCGTATTCTTGTATTACCATCTTCTTCTTATTTGTGATAGAATGGCTCTAAAAATGAATAGGTCAGAAAAGGAACAACTTTCTGGGGTAACAAAGGGAGGAAGTCGGCTAAGGGTGGAAGACGAGAGCTGACGACTTCCCTTCCTCCTAACCCCACATTTTTTGTTAAGGAGTTCATGGGGTTGACCACCATTTTTGGTAGTGTGGCTCAAAGATGGAGGTACTTGAATAGGTCAAAGAGGACTGTATTAGAGAAAAAGTTTGTATGCAAAGAGACCTTGATAGCTCTAGGTCTACTCGAGTCCGTCACTTATGTTCTAAGCCAAATAGACCTAGAGGGTTTCTTAGACAAGCATTTTAATACTTACATAAGGTGAAATTTGGAGTTTTTGGAAACCTTAAAGCAAGCAACAGACAATGATGGGAGGAGGGTCATCCATTTCCATTTGGATGATAAGGAGTACACTATGTCGCATTGGGACATTGCCCAAGCATTCAGGTGGAAGTACGGGAAAGAAGTTCAAAGGACACACTGACAAGGCCTTCCCTTTTCATTGAGCAATTTTTTGTGGGTTCTTTTGGGCAAAAAGATGAAGAATTTATGCAAGAATACCACAATAGTCCATCCTCTATTGCGGTACGTCCGGAAACTCTTGACCATGGGAGTATTCTGCCACGGAGAGATCTCACAGTGCCCCAGTTCAGACGTCCAAATCCTTTGGACGACAACTCCGGAGGGAAATTTCTACCCCAATTTGGTGGGGGCCTTCGTGGAGGAATGCTTAGCCGTGGGAAAAAAGAAAGGTGGAAAGATACTAATGGGGGGGCAAGGTCGAACTCTTAGCCCAACACTTGGGCCATCTGGTTACTTCTCTGTTCGTATTGGCAAACTTAGGTCGTTCGGGGACGAGGTACACTATAGAAAAATTAGCATGGGCTTTAATTATTGCTACCACCACCTCAAAGGACCGGTTCATTTGGTTATACGGTGGCACTACGGTTTGCAACTTCATGGTATTCTACAACCGAAGCGTACCGCTATCAACCAAGACACTATATTGAAGGACTTGTTTCTAGCACTTGATCTGCGGTTTGAGAAAGGCTTTCACAAAGTCTTATCAAGCCATGACATGGACATTGAGAGAGATAATGGTGATATTCCATCGAGGCCACCATCTAGTCGTACTCACCTACCAGCATACTTCCTTCGACCAATTGCGCACTTTTAGGGAACAACTCGCGAGTTCTACCCAAATTGTACAAGAGGTCGGTCACGCGGTAAGAGGGATGCATTTACAATTGGAGGAGTTTGGGACTAGGTTAGACTCTATGGAGGGCACCATATGAGTTTGGGGGTCCAGGTTGGACTCTATAGAGCGGGAAGTAAAGGAAGAGTTTGCTATTGCGGATGATAGAGTGGATGTCCAAGAGGTGGCTATCGAGTTATTGATCAAGAGATTCAATATCTCAAGGATTGATGGTTTTCAGGACATTACTCCCATCGAGAGGCAGGAAATGAGACATAAAGAAATGAGGAGGAGACGCGAGACAAGGCGCTTGAGAGAGGACCCTTCGGAGTCACAAGAGTGAGTTCCACTATTTTTCTCTTTCACACTTATGATTTATATCGTTTCATTGAATTGGGGACAATGAAAAGTTCAAGTGTGGAGGAGAGAGTGGTGAGGCACTTATGAGTTTTTCATCTCGGGATTCCCCTGTGTTTTTTATGTCATTTTTTTTTTGGAATGTTTTGGATGCACTTTGGTGGTGTGTTTTGTTCTTTAGGGTGTTATCTTTTTTTTGTTTTGGGGACATTTTGGGAGAATTTTTGGGGGTGTAGTTTTTTGGTTTCCTTATCTTCATGTAGTATGAACCCCACCTTTGGGGCATTTTATGCTACACAAAAAAAATTTAAAATTTTGAAAAAAGTATAAATGTATATACTCGGCTAAGTTGGAAGTCCAAAAGGGTGACTTAGGAAACAATGGGTGAAAGCTCGAATACGTTGAAAAACCTAGGTAAATATGAGAAGCAAGACCCGGCTAGGTAGAAAAACCTAGGCAAAAATGAGATGCCGGTGTGGAAAAAAGTGAGTGGTGAGCTCAACATGTGTGAATGCTGGGATGAAAATCGGAAATGGCTCCTAGGAAAAATGAGAGAAATTAAGAAAAAATGAAAACTTCAAATTGAAACATCTCTTGGACTGTCATTGACGGCTTCTTTCGGTGGAGTAAGCTTGGCTTCGCACTTGTCACATACACTTTGCCTTTTATTGGATTGATTTTGGTTGATGGGTTACTTTAGCATCTTTGGGGAGATTAAGTGTTATGACATTCTTACAATCTTCTAGGGAACTAGGGTAGCTTAGGAATAAAGTTGCATGTATTGGTTAACTTATCTTTTCATGGTGCATTCCTCTTGGATCTTTTCTCGTTTTTATTTACCCGAGAACGAGTAAAGGTTTAAGTGTGGGTGGATTGATGTACGCCTTATTGCATTCGTTAACCAATGCATTTGACACATTTGTTATCATGTTTTGTTTGGTTAATTTCCAGTTTTAGTTAGGTTTACATTACAAAGCGTTTAAATGACCTTTGTTGGTTTTCTTATCTAATTCCAGAGTTTTGTATACTTAATTGGATCTAATGGACACTTTTTTCTCACGAGCACCTAGATCTTATTTTATGAGCTTACTAGTAGGTTGTTCGTGAGAACTTGGTATTATCCTTTAGAAGGCCATCTGCGAGGGTGGTAGAAAATATTTGAAGGTCATTCGCTATGGTGGTAGAAGATAATTGAGGTCATTCGCAAGGATGGTAGTAGACAAAAGGCCACGAATGGTAGTAGATGGAATTGAGCTAGAAAAAGGTGGAGTCAAATATCAACATTCCAAAAATGGAGCGGCGGCATCAACTTGCACGACTACGGGCACCAACCAACACCAGCCGGTATAAACTGGCTGACACAACTCTACTGGCCACACAGTCATGCCACAGACAATCGACACTAACCGGGACCTCCAGCACGGTCATGCACAGCCTCCTGTCATTGACCGTTTGATACGCGTCGGCCCGTGTTGGCCCAATATTTTGTGGGCTAAGTATGGACACAGGTCGTGCCCTTTTGTATAGATCGTGTTGTTTCTACTCTAAAAATGTTAAGACCAACCCATGGGAAGCGAAGAACTACACGGTCGGTAACCGTTTTGGTCAGAAAATGACTCCCAGTCGACGGCCTGCAAGAACTCAAATGGCCTGCATGGTTCCATTGATCAAGAATTTCCAGTTTATGGGTCATGCCAAACAACACGGGCGCACGAATTAGAAGTTAAAAAAATGGATGACCAACTGATGACCCGCGCCGGCCAGCATGGCGGTGCCAGCACAAGGCAACACGGTTGTGCTCAGTCACACAGCCCGTGTCAGCATGAGCGATCATGACCGTGCTAGGAAACATGAGTCGTACCAGCCCCTAGCCGGCACGACCGTGCCCTGCTGCACATCTCGTGCCTTTTGCGGCCGCTAGTGTTTTTGGCCTATTTTGAGCCTTTTTCAAGGTCTAATTCCTACTACTATATATAGCAACCTATGTCTACTAGGGTTTAATTTTATACTCATTTTAGACTCTTAAGAGTTGGGTAGAGAGAGAAAGACACTCTTCCTTCTCTCTAAAATATTTTATTTTCTTCTTTTTTATTTTGCCCAAGGGCATTGAATCCAATTAAATATTTGGGTTCAATGCTTAGAAAGTAGTTAATTAATTTGGAGTTTGTATTTGTATTCATGATTTGGTGTTTGTTTCGGGAGATTCTATAGATCTACTTATTTCTATGTGTTTATGATTATTATGTTGGCTTGTTCTTTGTGTTCTTATTAATTGTATAATTATCACATTGGCACACACCGTAATCTACTTTCATGTTGGCACACTTATTTAAATCCCCGGGAAATTAAATCTAGAGGTAACGATAGTCCAGTACCGTATGGGTGGGTGCATGTGGGTGGCCGAGTAAACGTTACAATCGACCATACACTAGTCTTAGCCAGAAAATTGGCCCGAAGGGTTACGGATAGAGATGGTGTTAGTAGCAAACTAGGGTTAGCGTGATTTACAACTTAGAACCAGCAATAAGGTACCTATCTATTTACCCCTATAGGCCTAGGGAGAAATCATTCATATTGGAGTGCATGAGACGTAATCGTACGGAGAAGATTCAGATCTGCAAAGTAGGCAGGGTCGTTATTGCACTCCCCTAATTACGAAGGTGGTGCCGATGAAGGATTACATGTGTACCCTACATGACAGGTATAGGGAGGTTTTGACCATCAACCCCACTACGTGTCATAAACACTGGAATAGGCTTGTATATCTTGAATGTGATAGAATCAAGGATCAAAACATAACACCGATCATGCTATGCAAATACTCCATAAGTTCTAATTTTATAGTTTCACTCTCCAGTGCTTTCGCATGCTCGTAGTTGTTAGTAATCCCCCCACCAAAATAAACTTATTTTCACAATACTAGTTATTCCTAGCACGTGGTCAGATTGACGAGCCGATTACGGCTGTGTGTAGTTAACTCTTAGATTTCTAGCATCTTTGTGGACGATCCCGGTCTTACCACTATGTACTCCAAAGGTAGCATAGTAGTAGGAATGGGAGTAAAAATATACATTTCTATTTTTGACCTTTAAAACACCAAGCCTCTTCTCGAGTGTAACGATGCCGGGAGGAGGCGGGTCATTACACGAGGTAGAGGGATGGTTACCAGGCAAGGGTAAATGGGTTCCTCATTGACATTAGCTCATTGGTTATCAACCAACTGTTTGAGTGTCCATACAATGTGTTTTCCCAAAATATTGATGGTCTGTTGGATGAAATATATCATAGAGATATTTTCCACTTCAGTTTGACTACCCGTATGTTGACCCCATAGCCTGTAGTTATAGATTTTTCCAAGACGACTCTGCCAATTTAGGGAATCCGGAGAGTTTCTGTCTAACGCACTTGACTATAGACCAGAGCATTGTGTACGAAATGATAGCTAGGAGTATCATACCCACAGTCGGCCACATAACTGAACCAACCTGTACGACATTGATGGTGTTTTATTGCATAATTGAGGGAAGGAAGATAAATTCCAGGGCCATGATTTTCAAACACATGTTTTGGGTTGCATCGTCAAAAAATGTGATCAAGAGTCTCCCGTACGGGAACTTGATCACCTTGATTCTGAAGAGAGTTCCAGGATTGGCTTTGCATGGGGAGAAGATACCGTGCAACTGGTTCGACAAACAATACTTTTCAAAATAAAGATGGATATTTTTTTGAGCACAAATGGGCTCACGGGCCCCAGTGGCCTAGAGTTAAACCCTGTATGTTAGAAGTTGTTTGGGTTTTTTAATTTTTATATTTTTTCGCAGTGTAAATTCTAATTATGAGAATTTATTAAACAATTTTAGAGGAACCGGATGCTAGCTTTTTGGAAGGGTTTAGAGCATGCTACAAATGGGTTCAAGTGGAACTTCGAGAAATGGGAGAAAGGATATGGAAGTTGGAGCGGAACCAGGTGCTTTACAAAGCCATTTGGAATCGACTTTGGGATCCCATCGGGACTGTGCCTCTTGAGTGTGTTTTTATTGTCATTCGAAGGATTTAAGTTTATTTTGTAGAAGAAGAATTGTTATGACTACATTTTAATTTGAATTCTTATATTATAGGATAACATTTCCATTCTTAATTTTGGTTTGACATGACGTAATGTGATGGTTTTTTTTCGATTTTTCCCATCATAATAGTAGGTTTTATCATGTTTGTAGTTCAAATACGATGCTAGCTTGTCGAATATTTTCCACTTAGAAACATTAGGTAAATGAGCTGTAAATGGTTGTTTACCATTACTTCTGAGGAGCTTCCGGAATGGGAAGCTCGTCCGTCCTTCATGTCTACAAACACACAGCAATAAAATGACTCAAAAGACATCCTACTTTTTTTCTTCTTCCGCTTCACTATCTTTTTCAGCTTTCGTCTCCTCTTTTTCATCTTCCCTCAACTGTTAACCCAAACTCCTTCACCATGATCCGTATGCTCTAAATGACCAGGTAAACTCAAATCATCCTCCTCAAGCGTAACGTCTTCCCCGTGGGATCCCGTTTCTGCCAACCGACCAAATCCAATGATATCATCGACTTCATAATCTTCAATAAAAGCCTTTTTACCTTCAACAACTATCTCACATAGAATATTTGATGAGCTTATGATGCCAACATGAACGGATCTTCTTTCTAAGCAACTCTACTACAATCCGCGAGGGTGAATCCCAAATTCTCAATCTATTATCGGTTATTAAAATCAACCCATTGGCATTCAAACACGGGAACTTTTATTTTCACATAATCAAGCTCCCAAATCTGGCTGATGACAAGTGTAGCATGGAAGTTGCTTCAGTAGGAGGAGTACATGCTTTGGCAACTCTAGCCCGTACTTGCAA
>JAULKJ010331582.1:0-10039 GCA_032355405.1 Rubia balearica | reverse complement strand
CCAAATTGCTTCCTCGACCTTATGATTTCTTCATAACACCAAAACCATAGGAATATCTCTAGTACGCAAGGTCTTGATTTCCCAATCCTGTATCTTTACAGGATTCTCTTAGTACATCAGCTTTTTATTCAATGCTAAGTCCTCATGGTTTAACCCGTGTTCAGGGCTAGAGTGGTACTTCTTCTGGAGTGATACATGGAGACACTATGTAATCTCCCCAACTAGCTAGGCAGGTTAAGTCGGTACGTAGCTGGTCCGACTCATTAATTAATCTCAAAAGTGCTAATGTACCTAGGACTCAGCTTTCCCTTCTTACCATGCCAGACGAGACCCTTTTGAGTGGTTACTTTTAAGAATACTCGGTCACAAACTTCGAACTCTAAGTCCCTGCTTCGATGGTCTGCATAGCTCTTCTGTCAATTCTGAGATGTTTGTAGTTGTTGCTTTATCATCTTGACCTTTTCCATGGATTTCTCAATCCAAGGTATACTACTAACTGGGAGAAGGTTTTTTTCTCTCCAATTTCTTTTCAAAAGAGAGGTATCTAACATTTTTGACCATAGAGTACTTCATAGGGGGCATACAAATGGATGACTGATTACTATTGTTATAAGCACATTCTACCAAAAACAAGTGAACATCCCAACTTCCCCCCGAAATCCATAACACAACTTCTTAACATGTCCTCCAGTGTTTTGATTGTTTTCTCTGATTCTCCATCTTATTGCTGATGTGCAGTGGTACTAAAGTTTAACTTGGTTCCCAGTTCTTTGTGCAATTGCCTCCGAAATCGGGAAGTGAACCTTAGGCCCCTGTCCGACACAATAATTACCAGCACCCTGTGTAATCTTATAATTTCTTGGGTACACAGTGTTGTCAACTATTCTAAGGAATATTTAACGTTGATCGGTACAAAGTGAGCCAATTCGGTTAATCAATGAACCACCACCCAAATTACGTCATATCCATTTTATGTCTGAAGTTTTCCAGTCACGAAGTCTATCGTTATGTTGTCCCACTTCCATTCAGGAATCTCCTATGGTTGTAATAACCCAGATAGTTTTTTATGCTCAAACTTGACTTGCTGACACACTAAACATCTCACCTAACATTGTGCTATGTCCCTCTTCATGATATCCCAACAGTACTTATAAATCAAGTCCCGGTACATTTCGGTCCCTCCGAGTCAGTACTCTGTCACTGTCCACTTCAATGTCTAGTAACTTCCCTCTAGTGGCAATCTTTCTCTTCTTAACTGATGCTTCGTAGGATTCTAAAGCCATTTTAATCTCTGTAGGTAAAATAGATTGCACTCTTAGATTACAGAAAATGAGTCAACCAGGTTTTACCTCATAGTCCCAACTCTCTTCCAGTGATAACATCTTAGTCTCCATTATCTTGATGTTTTCCAAAGTCACTTTTTGTCTCAAGACGTTCTCCACCATATTCACCTTGCCATGATGATAATTGATCACACAATCTTAGTCTCCCAAAAACTCTATCCATCGACGTTGGTGCATATTCAGGTTATTTCTTAGAAAAAAGGTACTTCAGGTTCTTATGATTTTACATTACATCAAACGTGATTCCATATAAGTAATGTCGTCATTTCTTCAAAGCGAACACCACTGCAGCAAGTTCAAGGTCATGGATAGAATAATTCTTCTCATAAAGTTTCAACTTCCAAGAAGTATAAGCAATCACGTGGACATTTTGCACTAATACACATTCTAGACTATCCTTCGAAGCATTCGTATACAATATAAATATCGTTTCCCTCTGGTAGTGCAAGAGATGGGACAGTGGTTAAATTCTTCTTCAGTTCTTGGAAACTGGCTTCCACATTTTCCTTCCATTCATACTTGACTTCCTTTTGAGTTGGATGGAAGAAAAGAGACGCTAGTTTAGAGAAGTCTCTGACAAAACACCTATAAAAACCCTCTAGTCCTAGAAAACTTTGAACTTTCGTACTATTGGTCAGAACCATCCAATATAAGATGGTTTTGACTTTAGAGGGGTCCAATGATATCCCTTCCTTAATAATTACATGCCCTAAAATGTTTACTTAGTTTAACCGGAATTCACATTTTCTAAACTTGGTGCAAAACTTATGTTCCTTAAGTAGATGTAACACCTTTCTTACATGTACCTCATGCTCCTACTGGGAAATGAAATAGACCAGGATGTCTTCTATGAAGATGAAGACAAACTCATCTAACTGTAGCGTGAATACTCCATGCATGAGTTTAATGAAAGCGGCTGGCACATTGATCACTCCAAATAATATTACTTGTAATTCGTAATGATCAGATTAAGTATTGAAAGTTGTCTTGGGCACATCCTCCCTTATCACCTGCAAGTGGCAGTACCCTTGTCATAGATCTAGTTCAGACAATACGACTGCTTCTTGGAGGTGATCGAACAACTCCTCAATAATAGGGAAAGGGTACTTATTCCTAAATGTGACATTATTTAGGCCTCAATAGTCGATACATATCTGCATAGAGTTATCTTTCTTCTAAACAAACTACATTGGGGCTCCCTAGGGTGATGTACTTAGTTTGATGAACCCCCGAGTTAAATAATACTCAATTTGTATTTTCAAATCTTGTAGTTTTAATGGCGCCATGCCATAACGGGTTCTAGAAATAGCTTCGGCTCCTGGTAATAGATCAATGGTAAACTCAGTTTCCCTTTCCGGGGGAAATCTTACAAGATCCCCCAAAAATACCTGGGGAAGTCTCAGAATACATTTTATCTTCTCCCATTAACTAGTCTGCTATTATATTCCTGATATTAGCCAATATTATAGTTATCCCCGTGCAAATCATCCGTGGAGCCTTGACGCCATCAACCAGTAATGAGGAGGTTCTCTTTCTTCTCACATCTACTTAAATCGATGGTTCCCGTGGCCGACCTAGCTTAACTTCCTTCGTATGACAATTTAATTGGGCATGTTTTTTTAGCAAGCCAGTCCATGGAAAGTAGTTTGTATTACTTTAAGGGTAGGGCAATCAAGTCCATGGTCAATTCCCAACGCCTCACATTTACCCCACGGTTTCTACATACACGTTCAGTTAGGATTTTAGCATCGTTTGTGGGAGTACTAACTTCCAACTTATAAGGTAAGTCATCTATCCTATCTTTCATGTTTTCAAGAAAGGAATAGCTAGAAAAATAATGAGAAGAACCAAGATCAATAAAAAATTTGGCCATTTTACCAAGAATTGAAAAGGTGCCTTCAATGACCTCGGTAAAAACGGGGGCCTCATTATCCTCCAAAGCTTAAACTAGAGCCTGCAACTTTGGTTGGTTTCTCCCACTTGCTCCCCCTTTCTAAGAAGGTTTGGTGACTGACGTCTAAGATCACAAAGATCGAGGCGAAGGACTCGACTGGGTCAGTGAGCACTCTTATATTCTATTTTTG
Organism: Rubia balearica; assembly: GCA_032355405.1. NCBI lineage: Eukaryota > Viridiplantae > Streptophyta > Magnoliopsida > Gentianales > Rubiaceae > Rubia > Rubia balearica. The sequence goes on along the minus strand of JAULKJ010331582.1, from coordinate 6,612 downwards.
AAACTTCCACATCGTAGACACTTATTCGCCTTTTTCCAGTAATTATTCTCCTCATGAATTCCCCGTCCACAACACGTGTAATAAACGCGAGACGCTTCCCTTGGAAAATTTCTTGTGCCAAATGATATAGTCCGTGGTCAGGGTATGTCTCTCTTAGGGGCTTTGTTTCGATGACTTCATCATATGGACGCTGTTAAACCTGGGGGATGAAACTTCTGAAATATCTCAAATGCCACACCCTCCGTCTCTGGCCTTTGACTTTGATCCCTAGAAGGATATCGAGTTTTGGTTATCTCTTTCTATCATGCAGCTTAGTATTTCAGTAACTTAATTTGAGAACAACTCTATCCCGGTTGGTGGAGGATTTATTCCGTTGGAGGATTCAAGCTTTCACCTTTTTCTCCTTCCGTTGGAGCCTATACGCAATGAGTTAGCTTACTAGTTTTTGATTAAATTATATAAACACGGATTATACTAATCCTCATATTTATTTAGACAAAAGAATTCAATATAGTTTACATAATATTTTATTTTTTTATTATATAATAACTTCATAGTTTGCGTAATATTTTATTTTTTAATACAAAATAAATTCAACCTGGTGATCTTCTCACAGGGTCTGAAATTGGGACTTGCCCAAGTCTTACCACTTATATTTTACAAAAGGTTATGCTTACTATTTTTTCGGGTATGTTGCCGGTTCCTATCCTTAACTTGCAGAATCCACCAGGTGCAAAATTGGAATCTGCAAGTACCAAAAGTCAAAGTCTACTACTATATTTATTTTACATTCTTGTCCTGGCCAACCCAAAGCCTTTAGTAGAGGTATCTCCTTCCTCTCACTCGTCTCCAGGGAATGCCCAATTCACCCGGTTCTCCCGAATTGCATCAATGGTTTGACCCATTGTCTCCAAAGTTTGTCCAATATGGCTCCAAAATGGTTCGGTTGGTTGTCCATGGTATGCTACCAGACCCCTCTGTAGTGTCCCAGTGCTCCCTCAGGCCAGGGTAAACTCTCGTACGTCATCATGACGCTCGATATCTTATTGTCTGAGTTCCTAGGTCCTTTTGTTCCTCATTTTATCACGCTCTATGATCGTTACGTTCGTCTTAGCCTCTTCTGCATTTCACGTAAACATTTTCCCCACATTGCATCCTTCATCACCTGCTCGCCTGCATTTTGTTTGGTTAGTTGCTAGTTTCAGTTAGGTTTACTCGACAAAGGGTTTAGACAATCATTATCGGTTTCTTATCTAAATGCCAAGTTTTGTAAACTTAATTGAAGTTAATGGACTCTTTGTATTCACGAGCACCTAGATTCTTCTTTGTGATCTTACAAGTAGGTTGATCGGGAATATTTTACATCATTTCAAAGAAAGGTCATCCGCAAGGGTGGTAGAGGATATTTAAGGGCCATTTTCAAGAGTGGTAGAAGATATTGAATGTCATTCATGAGGATGATAGTAGATTGAAGGTCACGGTCTCCAAAGCATGGTAATAGATGCAATTGAGTCCAAAAAAGGCAAATTTGATGTTCAAGAAGTAACAGTTTTATCCACCTTCTCCATTGAGATTTTCCCAATTTTAACTTCATCTATATTAATAAGAGGATAAAATTAAACCTTATTTTTCGAACGATCTTCAAAAAGATTCTTCCATGGAGTAGCTTTCCCATTCTCAGATCTATTAACTCAAAATATTTTGTCGATATTTTCTCTTCACCTAATTTTATCCCCATTGTCACCAATTATATACCCTACCTTATAGTTTCTCCACAAATCTTGGAATTTCCTCCGGTGCTTTCCGGATTTCTTTCTTTGGTAATATTCTTCATAAGTGTGTTATAATCCATCATTTTCTCGACCTCAACCTGCTCCTTCTTCAGATCCATTTCTAGTTCAATTTCTTCCCTTACAATTTCCGGTTATGGTCCCCCACTTTTTTTATTTCTTCCTTTCTTCTCCTTCATCAATACCCTATGTGAATATAGCTTCTTCCCTCTAGAAATCCCCATGAAAAATTCTCTGGTGGAATTAGAAATTAGTTGTATAGGCTTTTCATACAGTAACAGTGTTTTACCCATACTTTAGGAAAGGGAACCTTTTTCTTTTGTGTATGTTATTTTGGATAAGGCTGTTGTTAGAATATGACTTGAATCTGAATTTTTTTATGCTTTGGATTTGTTGTTGGGTATTTTCAATTCTGTTTAGGACTAGAGTTAGTATAGTCCTATTCCATTCTTGTTTACGATTATGTTTTTTGGGAGATATGTATAACTATGATATAGTCTATCTGTAACGTGTGTGAGATTGAACACATCTATTCTGGTATCAGAAATCTCCCTTCTGGGCCTGTTAATAAAAATTTTCTATTTTGTGGACGTAGCTAACACATTGTTAGTGAACCACGTCAAATTCTATGTGTTCTTCTTTAATTCTTTGTAAGTTAGCTGGACCTGTTATAAAAAACTGCCATCAGAGCTATAGGTTGATACAGACTTCCATGGCAACATAATGATGATGAAGAAGAAAAATTTGAGCTTGGGGTGATCTGTTGGCAAATCTGGAGAAGTCGTTTGTTTTGTCGCATCTATGGGAATCACAAACAGCTGTGTTTGACAAGTTCATTCTAGGTTGAACTTGTTAAAAATTTGTCTGTCCCTTAAATCATCTATTTCAAAAGGAATTTCTCGGTTGGACTTGTGGAAATTTACCAGTTCTGCTACCAAAACCTCTCCTGGTTGGATTTGATTAAATTTTTTTGTTCTGTCACAAGTTCTTTCCTGGTTGGACTTGGTGAAATATGTCTTGTTTTATAAATCCTTTCTTGTTTGGATTTATTCTGATTGGTGTTATCTAGGTACCTTTGGGTACATCTGTGTAGCACCTCTCCCGTGCATCTACTTACATCTGGTATATCTGGCACAGCCATTATGCATATGGTAAATTTGGATCATTCCCATACATCTAGTACATTTGGCACAACAGAGTGCATCTAAGATATTAGCTTGTCCGTATCTGATTTCTTGGAGATTTAATTCAAGGGAGGAAGTTGTAATCATTGTATTGAATCTTATTTTATTTATGTACTATTTAAGAATTTTGAATCGAGTGGGAAATTATTGATATTTCTCCTCAAAACACCTCGAACAAAGTTAGGCATGTTTCGCCAATGACAAATGGTCTATCGTTGAGTCTTCTTGAAAGTAAGGGTTTGGGTTTCCAAGGTGAAGGTGGTATTGTGAATGTCTACAAGGGTTTAAAGGTGGCTCTGAAAGGTTTAGAACATGGTAACTTGTATGCTCTACAAGTTTCTACTCTGTCAAGTTCTGATGTGTTTGCATCATCCATAGATCAGAAGAAATTTAAGGTGATGAAAGTCGGTAGTGTTGATAATCCTACAGATTATCTGGACTTTCTAAATGTTCCAAGTTGTTAATCTGGGTCCCAAGGGGAATTCTGGGGCAGAGAGAGTTAAGATATATCGGGCAAGTGTTGTTGCATCTGGTTTAGTCCATTACAAGCCACCGATTATCTGTTTCGTGGGAGAGGATTCAAGTCAAGGTTGAGATTGTTAGAATATGACTTGAATCTAAATCCTTTTCTGTTTTGGATTTTTTTTTGGGCAATTTCAATTATCTTTAGGACTAGGGTTAGGGTAGTCCTATTCCTCTCTTTTTTAGGATTATATTGTTTGGGAGATATGTATAATTCTCTTATAGTCTGTTTGTAATGTGTGTGAGATTGAACACATCTATTATGGTCTGAGAAATCTCCCTTCCGAGTCTGCTAATAAAATTTGTTTCTATTTTGTGTACATTGCTAACACATTGTTAGTGAACCACGTAAAATTCTCTGCGTTCTTTTTTAATTCTTTGTGCTTTAACTGCACCCGTCATAACAACTGTATTGATTTGGTTCTTGGTTTATGGTCGATACTCATACAAATAGACATGAACCCTTGCACCACGATCCTGATCTTTGGGTACACTCCGAAAAGAAATAAGGCTAGCATGTTTTTCTAACTAAGGTACTCAACCACCTCCCAAAATAGTTACACCAACTATGGAAGATGATAATAGAACTTTGAGCAAGTTATATCTGAAATAGTTACACTCACAACAAGGCTACACAAAGAATGATGACTCATCTATCCCCAAGAAGGAAGATCAAGGTCGGGTAATGAAGAGATTATGTATGCTGTAATCGCCATGGTCACAAATTTTGAATACCGCATCTTTGCTAGATTCAAGGACTTGGAAAATTAAGTTAGCCAAATTGGGTCTTGTGCAGTTTGGTTGTAGGCTAAGGATTTTGATAAAATTTCCTCAAAACTGGAATTACACCCGAGGAAGAATGTAAGCTCAATCACCTTGAGAGGTGGGAAAGAAACCAAGGAGCTCGAGCAAGTTATTAAATTTAAAAAGGAAGTCAAAGAGTACCTTATGGTGAAAGACCAAGAGATCTACAAGGTGATCACTCAACCACTAGAGCAATAAGAAATTTAAAAAATCATTCCACCACAACCTTTTTCGGTGGCTTTGCGAGGCAAAAATCTCAAGGATCATAATAAAGCCCTTTTTGAGGTTTTCTACAAATGTGAGGTAAACATTCCCCCTTTTTATGTTATCCATCGAGTACTTAGGTTGGCTAAATTCCTTATAGAGTTATGCACCCGTAAGAGAACTAAAACATTGAAGAATGTGGAAAAAATAAAATTAGTGGAAAATGTTAGCTCTTTTCCAAAAGAAACTATCTCCTAAATTCAACAGTCCCGTCATATTCACTATCCCTTTTGTCACAGGTGGAATTTTTTTAGAAAAAGTAATGACAGACCTAGGAGCCTCTATTAATGCAATTCCCAACTCTCTGTACAAGACTATTAACTTTGGGATTTGGCGTGAAACTATGGTGATCATACAACTAACCAATCATTCTCAAGCTATTCCAAATGGATTAGTGCGAGATGGTTTTGTTAAAGTGAATAAACTAGTTTTCCCATCAATTTTTATGTTCTCGATATGTCACATGATGAGAGTGGGCCCCTATATTTTTAGCGAGACCATTTTTGAAAATGGTGAGAACTAAGATCAATGTGCATAGTGGCACATAGAATTTGACGGAGAAAAAGTTGGTTATGATATCTACAAGGATAAAGAGCCTCCAAAGGATAAAAAGTCTTTCCATGGTGTCATTATAATTGAAAGTTTTCATGAGCCTGATTTTGAACTATGCCACATGATTAACGTAATTGAGGTTGATAATGGAATAAGTAAGCCAACTAAGCAAGTTTCTAGTATTTGGAACAAGGAAAATGTTGCATATGCGAATGTCTCTAGTACTAACTTGCAGTGAGTGAAGAAGGGGTTAAAAAAACATCATCTAAACCCTCTTGACTAAAAAGAGTTACTAAAACCACCCGAAAAGGGACAAGGTGAAAAAGTCCATTTTTCTTCAAAGATGATGTTTAAGGTGAGTCTATTGGAGACCATTACATGCAGAGGCAAGAACAAGTGGAATCGCGAACGGTGATTCTGGAGACCCAAAGAAAGTTTTGAATGAAGCTTGAAAGGGGATTATACCGTATCGACGGTGTTAAATAAACATGGTTTAGATCCGTCGGATAGTCATTCGTGACATTTTGTCAATGTAATTGTGATGTTCTTTTTGTTAAAAATAATTATGCAGGAATGATTTAAATGTGCACATATGTGATTTCATTTTGAATTTATGATTTCTTTTTTCTTCTCTTCATTTTTTTTCTTGGAACACAATTACGCTTGGATTGCATGATTGTTTTACAGGAATCATTTGGTTTTAGAGAAAAAGGAGTGAAGAAAAAGAGCAAGCAACTAGGACTAGAAGAAGTTCAACTCAGGGACTGTATCCTATCTTCGAATTACCAAATTCCTTCTACTACCACTAAATACCACCCGAACTTATTTACCCTCGACCCACTTGAAACACACAATTGAAAAACACAGATACGTCTCTCTTCTCCATTGCAATTTCAATGCTCTATTCAATTTGTTGCGCATGATAGTGGTTGTGATTGGTATTTTATGATAGAGGTTATGGGTAGAGTAGATTGTGGTTGTGGTACTTCGTTCATTAGATCTTATAGTTGTGCTACTAAGCGTGTTTTTGGTGTTCGTTACTCATGATGGCTATTCTCTCATTTTCTCCCCTTTTACATGTTTTCTAGAATGTTTATTTCAATTGAGGATAATGCAACCATTAAGTATGAGGGAGGGGAATAAGATGACACTTACGATTAGAATTTTAGTTTAGTTGTAGAAAGTAGCTCGTTTGACAGAATTTTTAATCAAAAAACTTAGAAAAAATAGAATAGAAAGAATCCCACTAAGTTAAAAACCCGGGAGGGTAGCTTTGGCAAAATTGGGGGCTCGGATAGGTCTAAAATCCAAAAAATCAACCTATGATAAAAAAATGAGATGCTAAAATGGTGTCGAAAAGGGTGAGAGTGAGAATTGAAATATGAAAACAATGTGTGAAGCTAGGATGAAAACCCAAGAGGGAAACTCGGCAAACTGAGAGAAATTGAATTTTTTTATTCTTCTCTCAGTTTGTCTATTTGGTAGTTTTTGGGTAT
>JAULKJ010331571.1:0-10039 GCA_032355405.1 Rubia balearica | reverse complement strand
TTTTGTGACTAATTTGAGAAGAATCAGCCTCTGAGGGTGGCACCATTGGATTCGTCTTCTTGAGCACTATAAAATTGACTATGAGAACTCCCAAATACGACCAGCGGTTCGCCTGTAACAGCGAATAAAGTTAAAGACAAAGATGGTGCATGGGTCGCGCCAAAGTGCATAGGCCGTTAGTCGGAGCCATAGTGTGACTTAACTGAGCACGAGGCATGCAAACAGCACGGGGTGATGACACGATCCATGGCATAACCCATGGCACAACCAGTTCCACAGCACGACCCATGCCAGCTTGGCACTAGGGTTTTTTCAAATTGAGATTTTGAGGCCCATTTATCATCTCCTATAAAAGGAGTCTTTAGTCTCTTAGGGTTTAGTAAGTAGACATAATAAAGATTTTTAGAGAGTGGTAGGTAGGAAGGAAGAGAAGAACTTTCTCTCTCTAGGTTTCTTCTTCTTTTTCCTTCATTTAGCTCTTAGATCCATGACATTTACCTTAATAAATGCCATGGATTTAGTAGTAGAGTAGTTTATTTTCTTGGGGTAATATTTGTATTTATAACTTGATAATGATTTTGTTAGGTTTTAGATTACCCAATTTTCTATGTCATATGAATATTTGTGTGTGATTTGTATTTTCCATTCATGTATGATTTATGCCGGTACATGCTTTATGATGCATCTATAATTCAATGCATAGTATAATATCGTACTAGGATATTTATTGCTATCTTGGGAGTGTTAGACTAACGGCCTCATATGCTCGAGACACCGAAAGATGAGTGCATTCATGCTACATTGAACAGTGTCGACCCAAAAAAATGTTAATTATAATTGGTTAGTTGTGTGAGTGATTGCATATTAGGAGCGGTGGACTTGGGTTTGCCATCTCAAAACTCCTGATGAGGGGAAACCCTTGGCTTACCCTGACATATAGGCATTGTAGTTTACAGCGACTAGGGTTACATCGACCCTAGAGTCATCACGAGATGCCAATTCCTTTGTCTCTCTAGGCCTAGGGTTGGTGTCCATAATGGAGTTCCCGGGACGTAGTGTCCTTACTCTCATATATAATGGTTGCTACCTACGCAAGATTTAGATCCTTTAAGTAGGGGCACATTAGCATCGGGAGTGAGATGACGAGGATGAATGCGGCATCGAAAGATCTAAGTGCATCTCTAATTACGGAGGCGGTGTGATGGTTTTGATGGGAGCCGAACCTTTGTGTGACATACATTGGGAATTCCCCGTCATTTCCACATTATGTGACATGGGCATGAGAATAGGTTTATATGTCTAAATGTGATAGAATCTAGGATCAAAGTCATTAATCAATTATTTTACACAAATACCCCCAATGACTAGTTAATCATAGTTTAAATCTCATTGCTATCATGCTTAGTAGTTTGTTAGGCACACCCCAACAAATTATGTGTTAAAAGCACTAGCAATTCCTGACACACAGTCAGAGTGACACCTGATTCTGGGTTGTGTCAAGCTAACTTTTGAATTCTAGTGTCTTTGGGGATAACCCCGGACTTGCCACTAGCTACTTTATTTTAGTTAGCAGTGAGTACGAGAGCAACATCTATAAATTCTATCTTTGATTGTCTTGTACTCCGTGAGTTAATTCTCCCACAAGATAACGTCTCCGCGGGGTGCAGATCAACCATAAAAAATACCACTCCTACATTTCTAAATGCCAATGCCTAATCCAGATTGACATTAAATGGTAAAAAATTCACAAACTTTCTCAATTTTATAACTTAACTAGGCGTCTCCAGCCCCCGCGATGCACGAGCTATCGACAATTGGGGAAAAGAATCCAGATTGCTGGATATTGGTTATGATTTTTTATGGGTGTTCTTCTCGAGTGCTTTATTTGCCATTCTTAATTAAAAAATTAGGTTAAACGTTTCGAGATTGGAGAATTTCGTTGAGCGTGGAGAAGCTTTGGGAACCCCAATCTTCTCTGGAGACCTTTCTTTTCCCGTCACCCTAGATCGGAAAAATGTTTTTAGCTTCCGGCTGTCGACATTATCTATGATGAAGGGGATGGTGATAAGATCGTCGTGCTTTCTTCTTCCCATGGTGGATACGCTTAATTACGGGTCAAGAATGTTCCCATCGCCTGTATCATCTTTCTGCGTTAGCGGCTCTCGTCGTGAACCAGCACGATAACATATTTGGAGTCTTGATTCAAGGATGCCCAGGTGGACAAAGTTGAGTCTACATTGAAGGAGGCGCTCTACTTGAACTATAAGGTTAGGTTTTTTAATTTTATGAAAATTGATGTGACGGATTATGTAATGTTTGTTGTTGGTAAAGTGTTTGTAAAAATGTCTAGGAGGCAAGGGCTTTGCTAGGTAGATGTCGTTGCATTCTGTCAGCCTTCTTCTTGAAGCCATTTTTCTCAAAGCTAGGCCGCTCCAAGAAATTGGGAAGGTTAAAGGTAATGAAACTTGAAAATTAATCCTATCAAACGTAAGTGATTTTTTATTATTATTGTTAGGTAACAGTTTATTATCATTTTCTTTCATATTACACCAACCAACTTCCTGAGTTGTTTGTTAAACATGCCTAGTTTTGAAGTAACTCTTGTTATAGATTGAATGTTTTGAAGTAATTCTCCCTACTGCTGTTCAATGTAACATTTAAATTCTGCAGCAGAATAAAAAAGAAATTGTATAATATTGCAAAAATAGAGAATAAGATAAGGCTAGAAAACATGATCTTAATAATATGTATAATCTTGACTTCTGATGTACAAGATGAGCAATAGAAAAATGAAATCTGAAGATGCTAATCTGTATCCTAATATAGAGAAAATATGAAGAAGTTTGTGTACTGTAGCATTCCCATTATCTTTACCCAGCTAAGTATCTCTATTCTTTTCATTCTTATGTACTTACTTTTTTTTTTTTTGCAAATTGATCTTTATTCTGGTGTTATGTTTTCATTGTTAGTTTTTTTGTATTTAATTGAAAGTAGATTAAAACAATAGTTGTACCTTGCATATAAATTAGAAGAAGCATTGTTGAGTAGTTTTAGTCCATTGTATATACGGGATCCTGTTTATAGAGTATTTAATTATGAGCATGGTAATTTCAAAATTTATTGAATTATGTAAAATGGTACTAATTAAAGTGTTAATAGCTAAACAATAGCTGTTTGAATTTAAGTTAAGAGGCTAATAAGGATGGTGGAATAACTGAATATTGCCACTTAATGGATATATTCTTCAGGCAATTTGTTGATTTTCCTTTTGACAATAGTAGTGCCTGGGTACCTGCAATGATGCATAAGTGAAAAGAATGTTAAATAAATTTGGTTAGCATATGTAAAAGGACCAATTAACCATTACATAGTTTGTATACAATTATAGTGTAAAAATGACCACAACAAACCCTTTAGTTATTGATGAAGGGTGCCTGTGTACGTTTAGTAGTAACATATATTTCTTTATATACGAAATTTCTTGTGGTATTTTCAACATTTGTAGATGTTGTCTTCCTGTCAATTAGAACTTTAACATTATCAAAAGCTTTTACGAGAGAGAGAGAGAGAGCTACATATAGTTGCCTGTGTGAAAAAAATAGGTTCTTTTAAATATAATCCCACATAGTCTAATGTTTGTCCTTGTGCTTTGTTTATGGTTAATGCAAAGCATAAAATTATTGGGAATTGTATTATTTTAAATAGTATAAAAGTATCTTCATCTGAAGCCTTGATTGGAATGCGAGTTATGAAAACCTCTTTACATGTATGTGAACCAAAGCATATTCTAGCATGGATGATATTGTTATTGAATTTGATACATGTGAGTCATGTGACATTACACAGCCCTTCTGTAGGGTTTAAATTTCTAAGAAGCATTATAGGACAATTGTGTTTTAGAATTAAGTTATGAGGGGGTAAGTTAGGAGGGTTACATGTTGTAGAAGATCTTCGTAATATGTTTGGTCCCTTATATTAATAGTTTTATTTATGCTAGTATATATTTTTTCATTTCCTGGGAATCTGCTGATCATAATGCTATTAATTTCATCAACATATTCATTTTTTGTGGTTAAAAGTGATCTATTCGTTACAGGGTTAGGATCAGTAAAAAAAATTAGTTCAAATTAGGATAGACAAGTGAATTGAGGGATTTAAAGTTTTTCTTAATGGTATAACTATTTCGTTTGGTAATATGATTCTATCGTCATCAATAGTAGGTTCTTCTATGTCTCTGACATTTAGTAAAAAATTGTTGTAAGCTGGATCCAGCTGTGCTCGCATGTTAATTGATAATTTTAATCATTGAAATGTAGGCCATAAGTCTGACATAACTAAAGTTGATGAAATGCAGTCTATTTTTTTCTCCCATTCGAACAATTGGTAATGTTTGTCTAAAATCAACTCCAAATATGATGATTTTACCACCAAATGGTAACTATGAGTCCATCAAATCCTTGAAAACTTTGTCTAATGATTCCAGTATATTTCTTTTAGTCATGGTAACCTTGTCACAAGTAATTAGCTTTGTTTCTTTAATTAACCAGACCGTTCCGCTTTGTTTACTTATTTTGCATCTATTATGACCCTTTTCTGTTACAAGTATTTAAATCTTGAGTGTGTCATATGGCCTCCGGATAGTATCGACGCATCAACACCCGAGGTAGCAGTAGCTAAAGCAATTTCACCAGTAGATCTTACAGTAGCTAATAATTCTCTGTATAAAAATGTTTTACCGATACCTCCTAGACCATCAATAAAAAATACTCCTGGTTTATTATTTATTACATGAAGCATTATCTTGTCAAATGCTATTTGCTGGTCATTGTTAAGCATTCTAACTGCAGCTAAGTCTGATTCTGAGACTATGATTCTTTCTGCAAATATTTCTTCTAATTTCTTATGTTGATAAAAAAGAGAAGAATGAAATGGACTGAAATTGTAGTCATCTATGTTTTTTCCCATTGATTTTAAATAATTATGTATTTGTAGAAGTGTCTTGCATTGTATCTGTTCCCTGGAATTATTTTTGTTTTTTGCTATATCTTCTGAGAGTTAATGCTCAATAATATTCCATATTCTTTTTGGATCATCAACAACTGTGTATGTTAGGAAAGTAGCAAAAAGTTGTCTTAGTGTTGATGGCATTTGAAATGCAGAAGCTTCCTTGAGGGCATCTTCAATAATGTTATTTGATTGTAGCAAACCTCGTTTTTCACAACATTCTCTTTATGAAGACATGGTAATTCCATTGAAGGATTTTAAGTTTATGAAAGATGCAGGAGCTCGAACGTACATGAGTAAAGTTCTTAAATAATATCTTTCCCCCTTCGGTAGGATGTGCTGAATATAGACGCCCAATCATTTGTCCCTTTTTTCTGTCGGTCCATATTTTTCCTTTAGTATGCCATACAAAGTACTGCGGGAATTCTTTGTAAAGACAATTGAGGTATTTTCGCTGTTGTTGTTAAAATTCATTTTGAAAAATTCTGTCAGCATAGTTCTTGATAGGTTTTCTCTGCTTACAACTTGTTGTAGTGAGAGAGTTTCGTGAAAAGCTAACGATTGATGGTTTTCGATGTGGACTTGTAAGGTCATAACTGGAGGATTTATTCTGTTTAAATCAAAACTTAAAATACGTCATAAATCTTCTGGAGCACAAACCCATCTTGTAGATTGGAAGTTTTTAATTTCTTCAATTGTATTGTCATCTTGTTTTGCTGTTAATGTGTATTGATTTCTATCAAGTCCTTAGTAAATGTATTTTTATAAGTACTTTACAACTTGGATAGTTGAACAAACTTCAACATTAATGTGACAATCACATTTGGCTAGCAGATATGCATTATATGGTATAACCCAACAGTTATCTAGGTAGTGACATCGGACTTCCTTTTTTTCCATTATCTCGCCTCATGTATATAGGATATGAGTTTATAGAATGTTGTGTAAATTCTGAGAAGTGTTTTGGGTAATTACTTTTGCATTGTCCATTTTTCATACATGGACTGTTGATATTTAATTCACCACAGGGACCGTGAAGCATATGTTTTAGAACTAATGAGTATAGGTAAGGGGTTTTTTTCTTTATAGGGTAACTCAGCAGAAACGTAGGAATCATACTGCTCTGGACAAAGTAATTTAAAATTATCTTTCAAAACTATGAGAAAATGTGCATGTGGCAGACCTCTCTTCTGAAACTCTATAACATAAGTATAAGCAGCAACTTCACCAAATAAGTGTTTGTCAACTACATCCTGTTTAAGTTGTTGTAATTTAGAGTGGAATATTCTAGTCAGTAGATCAGGTCTATTTTGTGCTTCCTCATTGTTGTATAAATGAGTTTTTATTTCAAACCATGAAGGGTTACATGTCATTGTTAAAAAAATATCTGGTTTACCATATTTTTGTACGAGGGTCATTGTATCCATATATCTTTTTTTTTCAGATCCCTAGATCCACCAATGAAAGATGGGGGTAATATAATCCTTTTTCCAATTTGAGATCCAGATGTAAGTCCATTGGAAATGCTGTCTAACAAACCTTGATAAAGTTCAGCCCTTATTCAGCTTTGTTGATTAGCGAGGAACTCTAACCTTGTTGTTTCAATTTTACATAAGTATCAACAGTAAATTGTTGGAATACCCTTCCAGTATGTAAGAGATTAGACTCATCGTCAAATCTTAGCTGAAATTTGTACGCATAATATTCCCTACATGTTACTGTAGGTTCTTTTGAATTGGTATTAGACATTACTGAAAAAATGAAACGGATAAATATCAGACATAATATTCTAAACAACATTTTAAATATAAAAGAAAATATGCTGATTAATATACCTTGATTTTCACTTTGTAGTATGTCTTTTGCTACAATTGATTCATTAAGGTTTACCATTTCTTCACCTAGGCATGTACAACTGGACTCTGCATTTCTACTCCTCGGAGCTATTTTTTTAATACCTTGATTCCAACTTGTTTCACCACGAGAAAATCGGAGTGGATACAGTAGAGGATCGTAGCATCCGAAGTAGTGTTTGGAAATTTATTTTCTTCCCTCTTTGTTGAAAACTCTTATGTCTCTAGATCTATTGGCACAAGTTTGATCAGTTTCATTCCACATGGCTGCTACTTGGGATACCGTTGGATTATTAAAGATTGTTTGATCTAAACTAGTACTTGACCTTAGGTAAATCTGATATTCATCTAGGTTTGGAACATTAGTTAGGTTTCTAAAATAATTTGCATATGGTTTATGATCAAGTATATGTTGCAATTGAGTTATTATAGATTCTTTAAATTTGCTGGAAATAGCTTGCAAGGTCATGCTCAGTGTCATAAAAATAGAGCTGAACACTTTCAGATTTTTTCCCATCGATTGGAGTTAGTTTGTCCATGAAATGGCATATTTGTCCATGAGCTCTAAAAGTATATACTCCTCTGTTTCTCTGGCTTAAATTTTTGTCGTAGTTAACTCCAAATGAAGTAAAAGAGAACATATTATTATAGCTCCGTACACACTTTCGAAATTCTTGTGATTGACGACCATTTGCCTTGTATAATTTCACAAGTTCAGCTGGCATTTGTGATTTTGCTAAGTTGATTGTGCCTTTACTGCAACAAAATTTTGGTGGTTCTGCGTAGAATTTGATAGCATTGCAATATGTGCAAGTAACTGGATTAGGTAATTTGCTTGGAGAAGTGGGAATTTCATCATATATACTATTTTTTTATTACTTCTATACTTACCTGAAACATTATAAAACGGAAAATCAAACATTAGTCTCCTTTTAGTAATAATAACTGCTAAGAGGAAGTAAAAGAAATGCTTAATATGTTTATGTAGAACTTTTCTGAGATGACAATTCTAATTTTACTTAGCTTAATTGATTTTAGTCATACATGATTCATACGATTGACACTATTCTGCGTTTTATAGTTTAATTATGAAAATAACATAATGTACAGATTAAATGTGCAAAACTTATATGTGCAAATACATTACCTTTTTCATGGTTTGATGGTGACTGTAAAGATTGGGGAACATCCTCATTAAAAGCATGGATTTCCATTGCTTCTTCTTGATTCATAGAAATATTAGCATGTTCTGAACTTTGAATACTTGAAGTAGAGAAAAATTATGAATTATTCTGGGCTTGCTCAGACTGATTGCTATTTTCATTTATATTTTGATTTGGCATTAGAATTTTTGGCCCAACAGTTTCTACGACATTCATAACTGGTGGGTTATTTGCAGACATTTTGTTCCTTTTAAGAGCTACATATCGCTGCCGACGCATAGCATTAGTTCTTTCCTTTTTCTCTGTTGCATCGAGCCTTTTTTGGGTATCATTTAATTGGTTGCAGTGTGAACTGCCTTCAGCAAGTATAAGTGACTGGTTATTGTGGATGATTTCATGCTTCTTAGACAGAGCATATCGCTCACGACGCAAGGCATTGATGTTGTCTTTCTTTTCTATGGGCATGTTACTGTACCTAATCCTTCTTAAACACTTTGTATAATGTTGTCCCCTGAGGAGATAAACTTCTTTTGCGCTTTGAACCTGAAAACAACGATACATACATTTAATTACTACTGATGGTTTTAAACACAAAAGGATGATAACGAAATTCAGAAATATAAGATAAAATGTTTCTTACAGTTTTTCTTTTGAATGCTGATTATGGTTGCTTCTACAAATAACTTGTCCATTTGTATTTGATGGATTGACGTTTAGTTTGCTGTAGAGTTAAGGGCTTGGGGAAATGGTCCCAATGAAGACGCTTCAGTGCAGAGAATATGCGAACAACCCTCTTCTACAGTGGAACTGGTACAAGTTTGTGTTTTTTCCCATTCCATATGTAAATCTTTGGTATGTATTTTAGCCGTGCAAGAACTATGCTGGAATATGACAGGGAATTGTTTCTTTAGTTGGTGACCTGCATTTTATGGTTAGAAGTAGATGTGGAAAGTTAGGGAACAATTTACGTGCGTACTAAAAGAAACTTCTTTTTCAGGAGTGAGGAAGCTTGTGGATTAGAAGGAAACTTCATTCTTCCTAAGAAGGAAAGTCAAAGGTAATGTGCCTGAGAGGGAGAAGGAAAGTGAAAGGTAATTGATCACATGACTCTAAAGGAAAGTCAAAGGTGATGTGCCTCAGAGGAAGAAGAAAAGTGAAAGGTAATTGATCACATGACTCTGACTGTAGAAATTGTATTGATGTGTAGGTTTTGAAAGCAGAAGAAAGAGTAAGGTCGTATGCAGTAGCACTATTGTCCCAAGATGGGATAGAGATAATTGAAATGACTGAGACTCCGTGTTTGGATTCTGATGAAGATAGTCTTTCATTTGTGGATACTAACCTAAAATTTGCTAACTTGACATGATATTAAAATTACCTGAATTGTTATGCATCACAATTGTTTGAGCTTTGACTCGTATCGTGTTGCCTCACAACTATTTTGAGGAATGGCTCGTGACTTTTTGCCTCACAACTGTTTTAAAAAATGGATGATGGTCAATTATGGTGCTACAGGTGTCATTTTCTACATTTTCGGTTTCTCGTTCTTTTATAGCTTTAATTTAGAGTTCAACGTTGGCGTCCAATGTACATGTTTGGCTCAAATAACCTCATATTTTCTGCAACAAATTGGTATACCACGGGTGGCAATACTGACTTGACACACTTTGTTTGTTTCCAATTTGCACCACAAAATGTTTTTATTTAAAAAACAGTGTGTACGTCCAGATGATGATTCTGATTGCCATCAAGCCCAGAGCAAAACAACATTAAAGAAACCAAAGTTATATTCCATTTTTCTCCATGCTATATGCGTATTCACTTTGAAAAAATTGGTTTTACCTTTAAACGTTAATTACTAGACCTACTGTATTCCAACGTAGTCCTAACCAAGTACGTAAAATAAATAAATAAAGCAAGAACACAACTTGGTTACGCAGTCCGGTGAAATCCACCTACGTCTGCGGGGCCTAGCCCAGTTCAGAATGAATTCACTAAATCAGAGATATAGTACATTGT
>JAULKJ010331560.1:0-10039 GCA_032355405.1 Rubia balearica | reverse complement strand
GAGTTTAGAAATGGTCCAGTATTTATAAAAAGATGCGACCAAATCATTGAATGCTTCAATATCTAACATTTTGAATGGTAAGCTCCAATTTCTTGGCCATTGATGAAGAAGTGATTCCATACATTAAAGTGTATCATTTGCCATTGGAGAAGGTTAGTTTTATCTAAATTATGTATTTGAAAGTCTTGAAATATTAAGAGTGATGAATTTTTTGTTATATATGTGTGTGGTTGTGTGTTTAATTCGGGTTTAAGATTGGGGTTATGATAATTTTTGATTAAATGGTCATGGGCTGCATTGTAATTGACTTGTAGGATAATGGATCGAAATGAACTCATTGGTAATGATCTTAGAAAATCACCCAAGTACATGTCATTGGTAGAATCATTTATTTTTTTTAGCGTTTGGAGATGCTTCTAAAAAAGGTGTTGTGCGAGCACGATGCCCATGTAAGGATTGTAGAAATGATGTGTATTTAGGGAAGAAGAAGTTGCAGGAACATATCATAATGGGGGGGGTTTCAAACTACCTACACTTGTTGGGTATGGCATGGGGAAGTTGGGGAAGTCTTTAATACGACTGAACTGATGAACATGAAGGTGGGAGATGAATTAGATGGCAATGTCGAGTTTGATGAAATGGTGAAAGATATTGAAAGGGAGTTCAAAGATAAACCTGAGTCGTTACAAGCTTTGATTGATGACAAAGGGATGCACTTGTAAAATGGTTCGAAACACTCATTTTTTAGTGCAATTTTGCGGATAATGAATTTCAAGGTAAAATTTGGATGGACTAATAAGTCAATGACCGAGGCTCTCGAGTTGTTTAGGAATTTTCTTCCCCAATGTAATATAATGCCCAATCTGTTGTATGCGGGAAAAAAATTATATGCCCAATGGGATTGGAAAGGGGAAATAAAGATAAAGATCGAGAAACATGTCGGGTATGTTGCCAGTCTTAGTACAAGTTGAAGAGACGTGGGCCTGCGGTGTGTACAGAAGTTGTATAGAAATCAAAGAAAAAGACACCGGAAAAAGTGTTATGGCACCTCTCTATCTTTCCCCATTTGAAGAAGTTATATGCATGTAGGGAAGATGCAAAATTGTTGTGTTGGCACGTGGATAGAGTCCGATCGGTGGATGTGTGATTAGACATACTCAGATGGTGAGTAATGGAAGAAAGTCGATGCTAAATACCTTGAGTTTGGCACTGAATCCCGGTATTTGAGGTTAGGCTTGTGTATATATGGTACGAATCCATTTAGTAATATGAGCAGCACACATAGCTCTTGGCCTATTATGTTGGTCATTTATAACCTTCCTTCTTGGTTGACTATGAAACACAAATATGTGTTGTTGTCTTTGATAATATCAGGCCCGAAGCAACCAGGTAACAATATTGATGTATATCTTGCTCCTCTTGTGGAGGATCTGTTGACTTTGTTCAATGATGGTGTCCAAATGTATAATGGTTTGGTTGAAGATTTCTTCACTCTGAAAGTGATGTTATTTTGCGCCATTAATGATTTCTCTGCATATGGGAATTTGTCTGGGTATTCTATGGAAGGCCACTTACCATGTCCTGAGTGTGAGAAGGATACTAATTTTTTTTTAAATTGAAACACGGTTGCAAAACCGTTTATCCAAGCCACATGAGGTTTCTTTAGGAGGGCACCTATGACGTTTGTTGAAGAAATGGTTCAATAAAAAAGTGGAGGCTAGAGGAGAACTGGTGCCACTAACCGGTACACATATTTTTGATAGTGTTAAGAACTTGCCCTGTGACTTTGGGAAGAGGAAAATAAAATCTTTCATTGATGGGAGTTGGAGGAAATGCTCTATTTTTTTAGCTACCTTATTGGGAGCATTTGGTGTTGGACATTATTTGGATGTCATGCACATTGAGAAGAATGTTTGTGATTCTTTCGTTGGGACGTTTTCTAAATACCCCCTAGAAAACAAATGACGGGTTGAAAGTCAGGGTTGATTTGGTTGAGATAGGAATTCGGAAGAATCTAGGGCCAATGACTTCCAGTGAAGATTGTTATTTTCCCCTTGCTTGCTATTCTATGTTGAAGTCAGAGAATAAATCTTTTGTGAGACCATAAATAGTTTGAAGGTTCCCGGTGCATACTCATCTAACATTAGCACTTGTGTGTTAGTTTAGGAGTATAAGTTGGTTGGGTTGAAGTCACACGATTGTCACTACTTAATGCAGGAATTGAATGCCATATTGATCCGATCTTCATTGGCATCCCATGTAAGATTGTGCATTGAGAGGTGAGATATACTCCTAAAAGGCCGACAAAACAAAGATGGTGTATGTGTCAAGGATGAAGAAACAAAATTGCAAAAAGAGTGGTAAGTAAAGGTTTAAGTGAATATATTATTCTTTTTAAATATTTTATTTATCGTGTACTTTTTTATACTTAGGAAAAACTGGAGAATGATCAATTGAAATGGCAATTCATTCCAACGGATAAGCACGACATCATTTGTGAAGCTATGGAAAATCCCGACCACCTGGGCCGTGCTAGAATAGTGGGAGCATTCTTGACCCAACGAGAGGCGTTCGGTATCGTTAGGTCCTACAATCGTGATGAAACCTCGAGAATCGACACCTTGCAAAAATAGGCACTTGTAAAAAAATGAATTGAGCAGCAAGACATCCTCGTAAGTAAGTTGGTCCAACACACCGGGCTTGTTCTTCTGCACAACTTAGACAATTTGATGCCCTATTAGACCCTGCCATCAAGGGGATCACGTCATTCTCCTAGAGATGTTAAGGTCAATCCAGAGGCAATTGTTCAAACACGACAATCTCGACAATGATATCATAACAAGTGAAAAAGGTACATATTTTTATTTTTTTCAAAATGTTGCTAAGAGTTAAGTTTCAAATTTAAAATATATTTTGGTGGGGATGTTGAAATCATGTCCGTGTGAGCTGTACATTGATCAAGACATAAATGGTAGTTTTACATGAGTTAATGAAACAACATCACTTCAAACCTATTGCGAATGGTCTTTCTAGGGTTTCATTGGAGAATCTGTCGGAGATGGACGCCCCTTTACCAATTTCGGATGGAGAATACAAGAAAGTTGGTCCTGCCCGGGGAATGTTCCTGTTTGGCCTCATCGATTTATATACGCTGATTATGTAAAGGATCGACACTTGAAGGAAACATGGTCTGCATCACCTTAATCGGTGAAAACAACACCAAAACCTGTCAAAGAAACACCTGAATCGATCCCTACAACTGCATGATCGAAACTCAACATACGCATTCTTGGGTAATGAATGCCTATTTGGATGCAAACGTAAAATAATTGCGTTATGGAGTGATTTTGAAGACCTATGGAGATGTGAGCAATTTAATTAAACGATGATGTCGATCTATACCTTGTGAGTAATTTTCATAATTTTAATTAAAATTAACTATTTATTATTTTAAACAATATTACAACTACATACAACATTCGTATTTTCTAGGTACATGTTTTTTTTACCAATAATCAAAAGAAGGGATGGATTGGATACATGTTCCCGCTGACGTTACAAGAAATTGGTTGTAGAAAACAAGAAAAGATTGACTACATACGTAAAAGCCTGGGGCGTAAGGATAAGAAGCTTTTCATTGCGCCATACATAGAAATGTTACACTTACAATGCTCAATTAATTTAGCAACATAATTATAATTTTTGTATTCAGGAACCATTGGAGATTGATTTTGATTGTTACAGCAAATAAGCGCGTGTATTGGATGGATCTCTTGCACTTCCAACCGTCAGATGCATTTGTCAAGATTTTGGAATCTGCGATGAAGGACACTAGCAACCAAAAAAACTAATTTAGATGTGGTCGAAATCAAAGTGGACTAACAACGTGTTTTTTTCAATATACTCTACTTAATTGATATAAGAAAGAATTGATGTTTTTTAAAATAATTGATATAAGATTTGATGAGAGTGCGGCTATTAAGTTATTATATACACGAATGAGTGCTTTCAAGAAGTCGAAGAAGATTTACTAGGTAAGTGTACATTTGATTCTAGTAACCCGTCTACCTTTCTAATATTTCTACTAAATTATTATTTACAGGTTTTCCTCAAGGAATCGAAACCCTACTCGCAAGATGATATCAACCATGCGACGAATTCCTTGACTAGGCATCTAATTCTGAATTGGTTAGTAACCCTAGGGAATCCCGATATTGTTAGAGTCACACAAATTAGATAAATATTGAGTTTAGAAATGTCGGAAGAGATTACTAGTGGTTTCTAGTTCTATGTATATATTATTACTTGGTTAGCGTTATCTATAGATTTTTGTCAAGGTGCAAGATACTATCATGTATTGTGTTACATTTATAGTTATAAATTGAGGGCTTTTTTGTGCTGAAAATATTAATAGAATAAATTAATTACCAAAAGAGCAAATAGTACTTCTGAAATCGGAAGTGGTGTCAGACTGTAGCTTTGGGGTTTTTCATAGACACAGTTTTTATTTACAAACTCTAAAATAGAAGCCACGAAAGTATTTCTAACTTGGAAATGTGTAAAATTTAAATCAAATTCGAGCTTTTCTTTGGCTGGAAAGGGACGAAAATAAGACCCGGGTCATGAACCTATATGGGTTTTTTCCATAGAGCCAAAATGCACATACTTGCTTTGTTCCGACTTCGAAAATGGTAACATTTCCGAGTTTGGAAATGATGTCCGCATGTTTTCGAACTCAGAATATATTAAAGGCGGTTCTAGCACCCTTTAAAAGGCGGTTAAAAACAGCCCTTGACGGTATTTTATAAAGGCAGTTCTCGGAACCTCCTTTCGTGGTGGCTGATCAAATGCGAGATCAGAGAAGTCACTTTGAATGTGCCTTTAATGGTACGATTAACCTCCTTTAATGACCACCTCCTACGCTAGTGCCACTTACTCAAGGAGGCGCGTGAGCGCTTGCTCCGGGCCTTTGCTGGGGGAAATTCAGGAAGGATTGTCTTTGGTAGTGGCGGAGGAGGAAGCGTCGGGGGGCGGAATAGGAAGTGGTGGTCGGAGAAGTGGGTGAAGATTGTGTGTGGAGTGTTGGTGGTCGTCAGTGTGTGGTTTGGATTTGGAGTTTTGAATTTGGTGGTCATCGGTGGAGAGGAGGATGTGGAGGAAGACAACCTGCTAAGAAAATTGTGGTGAAGAATCGAGAGACGTGTGGAAACAGGTTAAAGGAAATTATGGGTTAAAAATTTATGTGAATTATTGGATAAAAAATAATGGGTTCAAAAAGAAGAGAATTGTGAAAATGTTGTATTTAAAGTATGTAAATTGAGTGTGAATTTTTGTGAGAGAAGGATGGTGTAAAATTTTAAATTTTCAAGAGTTATTTGTCTTATGGCATGTTGAATACTCTTCCCGTCCCTGCGTAAGGTTCCTACTTTCTATTTTTATTTGTCTCAATCAAAAGTTTGCATTTTCTTATTTGAGCTAAAATTTGTGGTTGAAATTTGACCAACTCATTTTAACCCCACACTTTTTCTGCCACATCAACATATTTAAATGCACATGAAAAAAGGAAATGAGAACATTATACAGGGCTGGAGAAAGTATTTCTTAAAAGAAAAGGCATGCATATTTATCTTAAACAAACTAAAATGAAAAATGCATAGAACAAAGCAAAATGAAAAGTGTATAGATTCAAATGGAATGGGTACTAATATAAAAGAGGAAAAATTAGGGGACTGCTAATAGATGTTAAATGTTAAAGGAGGAAAAATTTAAGAGGAGACATGTGTCAAGTTTCCAGCAAAAACCAACTGACCCCTACTTGGTTGGATGTTCGGTGTTCGCCCAATTGCAAAAGTACTTTCCACAAATGACCAAAAAAGTTATTCCCCTAAAGAACCCTTTAGAAACAACCGAACCAGCTTTTATAATACTCAATCCGTCCCAAAATTATTGACCTATTTACTTTTGTACACTCTTCAATGATCATGTTTGGCCATCGATATCTCTAGTTACATACAACAATTTCACATAAAAATTGATATTTAGAAAATACTCCATTAGACGTTAAGATGAATTTAGAAAATACTCCATTAGACGTTAATATTTAGACGTTAAGATGAATTTAATAATATCTCACATGATATTTTTATTATAGATATATAAATTGATATTTAAGGTCAAAGTTGACAAATTCAATTTTGAAAAAGTAAATAGTCCAATAATTATGGGACGAGAGGAGTATGAAAGAGATTATGATAAGAGGAAGAGATTAGTGTTAATGATGTTAATCAAAATATAGAATATCAAGGTATACTCAAGTCTCCTAATGTGCCACCACTGAAATGGTTACACCATTAAACAAATTTCTCTTCCCTCCCATTTGTCCAAATGTCAAGAATTCTTTACATGTGGTTTGATTAAATAACTATCTTTCATATCCTAATTAGTGAATGATGAGAGCTGCATTCATTTGTAGTTTGGCTTTTACAGCTGGAATGAGTGAGTGATAATAATACATTTGTTATAATTGCCATTTGGGGCTAGATTGAGCCACCTAAAAGAGCCATTGGGAAAGGTATCATGAAGATTGCAATTTTAAAAATCACTTAATGAAAATTAAAGAGTCATAATTTAGAGATAAAGTATGAACAAGAATATTGAAAAGTGAAAATAGAAGAAATGAAAATGGTGAGATGAGTAAAATACATCATGAAGTTTTAAAATAAAATAACAGCATTAGATGAAATACAAGAAGAGAAATACGTCTTAAATTATTTGTGATATCTCATTGAGATGGAAAGACTAACTGTGTTGTATGTAAGATTGGTTGGTCACTTCTCCTATTATCAATTGATTTTAGGATGGAATTCTACTGAACTTGTGTGTTGGATCTTCATATAAAGTAGAGTTTATAAATAAAACTTAGCCATACTTCATTGGCAGTTGTAATTCATCTTCAATTATTATATTACTCAACATATTTATTGTTGAGAAAAGTGTTTTTATAACTCTAACTAGTTGACATAAGTGTCAATATAACTTTATGATAATTGAAAGTGCAAATATAACCCTATATAGTTAATGTAAGTGAAATTTTACCCATTCAGGCTGTTTAAGGCCGGAATTGATTGAGAAAACAATTTTATCCCTTTGAAAAAAATTGAAAAACCCAAAAAAATATTATTTCACCCCCAAAACCCTATTCTTCCTTCTTCCTTCTCTTTCTTTTCTTTTTTCCGCCAGCAGTTCTCTTTCTCATCTTTCTTCTCTTTCTTTTCTTCAAAAACCCCATCGTAATCGGGATTCAAAAATTAGGCTTCGAAAAAAATGCAGCCACCGGCCACCAAACTTAATCGGGCTTCTCTTTCATCCACGACCAAAATTGCCAACCAAATCGGACTTCAAAAACTGCAATTGTCGGCGAGACCAGGGTGGCGTTGAGCTTGGTGGTGGTGCCGGAGATATGAGGTGGGAGTGCTGGCGAGATGAGGTGGTGGCGCGATGCTCGAGTGTGGCTGTGGACGGGGGCCGCGAGTGGCGTCGGGCTAGGAGAAAGGGTTGATGTCGAAGAATACGCAGAAGGGATCGATGTCGACGAGTCAAATAAAGTAATGAGCTTGGCGATGGGGTTGATGTCGGTGATTTTGGGGTTGACGTCTCATCAGAGTAGTCGTGGCCCTGGTGGTCGATGGTGCAAAAGGGGGCTGGCTGGAAGGGGTGGTGGTAGTGGTGGTGGAAGCGGGAAGGGACGGGGGTGGTGGCCAGGTGGAGGCGGGAGGGGGTGGTGGTTGGGTGGTTCGATGAAGATTGGCTTTAGCAATGCATTTCTAAATTCGGGTCGAGCAGCTGGATCGATGACCTGCAAAAGATGAAACGGGTAAAAAAATCCTAGGGTTCCACTTTGGAACGGGGCTGCCGGAGAAGCAGCGCCAGCGTGGTGGCTGGGTGAATGAGGTGGTGGTGGCCGGGTGGTGGCAGCGGGCGGTCGAGGGGGTGGTGGTGGTGGCCGATGGAGGGGGTGGGAGTGGCATAAGGGCAAAATGGTCCTAACACATTTGGATTTTAGGCCAAAGGGTATTTTAATCATTTTGAACGTGGTCAATGCCGGTCAACACCGGAAATGGTGTCTTGGAATTATACACTAAAAATTATTAGAGAGTTATATTGATATTTTCTCAAGTAAGTAGGGTTATATTGGAATTTATCCCTTTATTATTTTATCCGTTTGAGCTCTTGTCTTTAATTTCAAGTAATTTCATGCTTTAAGTGATCACATTGGGCCTGAATGGGATAGGAAGAGAAATAGGGTTATAGATAGATGAAATGAGATGTTCTAAATGGATTTTTTCCTCCTGTTATGTAAATGATGTTATTGAAGTTTGCATTCAGTTTATTTTTTCCAGTTATATTGGGTTTGGCTTGAATTTTGTTACTTTTTCATGCTTAAGAATACTTACACATTGGATTGCCATATTGATTGTCTACGTTATGTATCAAATAAGATAACTCCTTATCGAGTTTCTTGTCATACTGGATGGTATGTTTCCTTTCTTCGAGACTCTGTGATTTTACTGAAGAACATGAGGATACGCTTAGTCATGTAAAGACAGTGGGTTAGATTGAACAATGCTGATACGAGGCATTGTTCACCATATATATTTTTAGTTCTGGTTTGTTTCTTTTTTCCCCTAAATCTCGAGGTACTACACAAAAGTGTTGCTAACATATCACGTGTTACGTTTGCTAATTGCCTCTAATCCCTCGGTTGCTTTTGTATCTCGGCTATTATGATATCTTAATTGTTTATTGTATGGGCAGTTTAAAGATTGCACATAAGATTGGCTCTACTGGCCACAAGCTCTGTTACTCTTCTGCTACATGCATTCATGTTCTTTGCACTTCATAGCAACCATTGGTCATTTAACTTCTTCAACATGACAAGTGTATTCACGGCCGCTGCATTTTGGCAGAGTTATTGGTCAAGACCAGCATGTCCGGTTGTGATAAGTACATGTTGAATTTATTTGCATTTCTAGATATTTTCTGACTTTTCAGAAGCGTGAAAATGCAATATTAGTTCAATATTTGATATGTTGTAAGAGCATCCTTGTTTCAGTAGGGAGCATATAGTTTCTTCAATAATCGTTAATGCTGACTTGTTTCTTGTTGTACTATTTACTTCTTTGTGAAGGCATGAACAATTTACATCGTCAGTGGTCAAAGTTCTTCGGGTTGCAAGTTCAGCCATCGCTCATTTGCAGTGTGCCAATGTTATTAAGATTTTCTCGGAGCATGGATGGTCCTATGTAAAAGTTGAAGAATTCCGAATTTGGGCTCAAGTTGCACATGGTGCAAAAGCCCCAACTAGTATTATTTATATCTTATAGTAGTTTTATGAAATTTATTTTTATCTTTATAAATATATATACATATATATATATATATATATGTGGGAGGGTCCAGGTGAGAACACTTAATTAGGTGAGAACACCATCTTATGTGAGAACAAATCTAAGCCATTAACTGATTGATTTAATGGCTCTGATTTAATGAAAGATTGCTAGATTTACATATCATAAAGGTTAAATTGCGGGTCGAACTTGCGGGTAGTAAGTCTGAAATCGGGTTATAAGACTAGAATCGGATCATTTCTAGTTCATGAAGCAAAATTCATTCGACAGCTGCTCAATCCATTCTCATTTCTTCTCTAGACCGACCACCAC
This sequence comes from Rubia balearica, assembly GCA_032355405.1. NCBI lineage: Eukaryota > Viridiplantae > Streptophyta > Magnoliopsida > Gentianales > Rubiaceae > Rubia > Rubia balearica. The sequence goes on along the minus strand of JAULKJ010331560.1, from coordinate 320 downwards.
CACTACCCTGACCTCTCCTCTTCGAATGCTTCCTCTAATCTTCAAGGGCAGCAGATTCGCTAAAAGGAGAGATCTTAGGAAATATCTATAACAAGTTGTTCATTGCAGGTGACAATCCTTCAACTATTTTTGGTGTTGGATTATTAGCTTCTGAACAAATGACATGCCTATTTTTGTTATTTTTTTATCAATTACGATCCGTAGATACATAAATTGTGAGATATTTTGATAAATGTTAAGCCTATTGTGTGTTTTATGAATTGAGTAAAAGAGGGCAATGGATTAATATAGGTTTCCTAACTCGTTGAAAGTCAGAGACC
>JAULKJ010331550.1:0-10041 GCA_032355405.1 Rubia balearica | reverse complement strand
CTGTTTTGTATATATCATTTTCCATATCTGATCGTGCCTTGTATACCCTTTGTATTCAATATATATATATGAATACACACAACCACAAATATGTGTGGGTTTTACATCCTATCAATTGAGACCCAAAAATAAAATCACAAACAAAATTATGAACACACGATTTGAACAAGCAGATCGAGAATAATACATCAACTTGAACAACTAAATAGAGTTATTATAATTAACACAACAATTTAATCAATCAGGTCGAAAAACAAACTAATTTTAAAAAAATCTCACACTTATTAAATAGCAAAATATAAATTAAAATAAACAGAGAAATTTTTTTTTGAGAAAGAAGAAGTGCGGCGAGGATGGAAAGAGGGGTTGCGCGTGGCCAATGCAATTATTATCTTTTAGATTTTTTGGATTGGTTTAAATGGGTCAGAATTGAATTGAATTGACCAAAGGAAAAAAAACATCACTCGTTTTCAAAATGTCTTAACACAGTTTAACCCTACTTCAAGTAATGTTCAAGACTTTCACTAGAACACGGTATACAGATACACACAAGGTCATTAACACACTGAGATATGTAGTTTAATCAATTACGAAGTAATAAATCTTCAAAATGAAAATAAACAAGTCCAAAACAGTCATTTTCAAGTTTATCTTCTCTTATTGCAAATTCCAATTTTAAAGTTATTGCTACTTCCTGGTCAAAGATTCTCATTACCTTTTTTGAGGGACATTTATGCAGACTGAAGTGGAAGGAGAAGTGTGGGATTGGAATGAGCTGATAAAATTTCAACCACAAATTAAAGTCCATATAAGGAAATAGACAAATAAAAATAGAAAGTTAAAATTCATACCTGAAAAAGAGAGTGTAGGTTAATTCAATACAATTTATACATTTAATATACTATTCGAGTTTCTGGGTTTTAAAATTTCATCTACACTTGATTTTGGATCCTAACCCCTCTCTGAAAACCTAGCCGCCTCCCCACTCTCCCATCTTGCCGCACCCCTTTTTCTTTTTCTTCATCTTCCGATTGGAGGAGATGAGGAGTAACATTTTTTTTGTTATACAATAAGTGTGAGATTTGTCCTCACGGATTAATTTTATTCTTCGACTAGATCGATTAGATGGTTGTGTTCATAATGATAACTCGATTTAGTTGTTCACGTTGATGTATTGTTCTCGATCTACTTGTTTAGATCGTGTGTTCATAATTTTGTTTGTGGTTTTATTTTTGAATTTCCATTAATTTGGATACGTCAGATCTGTATTTTTCAAGGTGTTACAGTTTGGACAACATAGATCGTGGTTGAATCAAATGGTGTTACAGTTGTAGAGGATCCCTATTTGGCGCAGTGATACTGATGTGTTATACGCTTCTCTTTGCCAAGTGGTCATGATTTTCGTAGGAAGCAAGTTAATATCCCCGAGAACGATGTTATAGTTTTATTAGATTTCTGATCTGTAATAGTAAAGACGATCAGTCTGGTTAATATCCTTACAATATGTTAGTTATTGCTAGAGGTTCGTTAGGTTTGATTTTAATTCCACCCATTGTAATCGCCGATGTGCATTTTTTTTCAACATTTTGGAATGATTGATTTTTTTTAAAAAAAATACTATTCGAGTTTCAGTTAGAAATTTTAAATTTGAAACTGGTCCATAAATCAAATTCAATAAATTTTGTTCAATGTTTTCGATATTTGAATATTGGATATTCACTTTAGTTTCTATTTGTTCAAACTTCAGTTAATCAAATTTTAAGTTCGGTTTTGGGACTTTTTCCCACCGTACTTGTGCGTGCATGAATGACTATGCACACTCAAGTCACGAATTTGAATGTGGTAGAAAACTCTTTTTTTGCCAATGCAAAATCAATATAGCTTTGGACCAACATTTATTTTACTACGAAGATCCAATCTTTTCGCAAATTGGAGGCACAAAGTGATGAGGAGCAGTTAGATCATTGCAGAAGGATCTTCCGCGCTACAAAGTTCAGACTAAAAATCTCCAAATTCTTCAACCTCGAAGGTTAATGATGCTAGTAAGATGGCGCTTGGTGGACACATGAGTAGCGCTCTTGTTCAAGCGAAAGTAAACCAATGCAAATTGTTCCGAATCTTTTTTTAATTCTATATTTAGTCCTTTTATTCATTTTGATTCATATCTTGGGGAAATTTTGATTTTAAGAAGTCGGGCAACTTTGATCTGAATATATAACTTTTACAGCAGTACATTGGAACCGTTTTAAACTTACGGAGTAATTTGTTACTTTATCCCAAAAATTTTATAAATTTTGAACTGTGCATTGAGTGTAAGAACAGTTAATTATATTCTATTTATTTAATATTCAGGATTAATTCTTAAACGTGAATTTGTCATATTTGCACAATTTAGGCACAACTATTAATTCTTATATTAAATCCATCAATTTATATGTAAAATGGTTGTGATAATCTGTCGGATTCCTTTATAATTATTAACATGAGGATTCCTTCATGAACATCATGTGAACAACGTACATATTTGAAAGTAATTAACCACAATTCTGCTTTCTAATAATTTTTTTGCGAATTCTTCGCACGCCATTTTATCACTATGTGCGTGCGTTGTTTTTTCCATTAATAATTTTTTTTAAAAACCCTTTGCACTATGAACCATGGGAATTCTTAGGGCCGATTCTTTGAAAGATATTGATCAATACTTATTATGGATTATCTTTATTGTCAGGATATATTCATTTATGCATTCTGCTAGTTGCATTACATGAGTTTCGACGAATATTGTTGGAATAACACTTCAAAGAAAATAGAATGAATCTCAAGAAATGCAAACATCATCTAACATTTTCTTGTAATTTTATTAATAGAATTATTTTACTTATTTTCAGTTTATAACTGAAGTTAGTAACCTAGCTCATCCAAAACCCCATTTAAGCAGAGGTTGGGAGATTTGGATATAGCCCAAGAGCTCAAATGTTGCACTGGAAAAGCCCGGTGGATGCTTACTCCTTAACAAATTGTCCTGGGAAATAAAATCTTCCAATATAAGTTATGAAAGCTAATAATAATTGAGTTTGATATGCAATTATAAAAATAATAAATTAAGAAAAAGGATTCTACTGTGGCATCTGATCATTTATAATGATGTTTCTTGCCATGAAATGCTATATTTCCTGGTAGCTAGTTTTGTTATTCCAGACAAATGGTTGATTGTTCTGTTTTTGTTTAGCCAAACAGTATATACATACGAATGTGTATATTTAACCTATTATATAAGCATGCATGACTCGTGCTTGAATGTGCACATATAAACTAATACACACAAGCATGTATGTAGAGCTGTCAATTTCTGACTCGAACTGAGAAACCGATTCGGACTGACACGATTGAATTTAACCCAAAACCAAATTTCGACCCGAGAGATATCGATCTAAACTGAATATAACATGATCAAATTTAACCCAAAACTCGATTTTTACTATAGAAATATCAACCTAAACACGGCATTATGACCGAATTCAATCCAAGATATAAAATCTAACCCAATAATCTTAACACAAGCCCAACCTGGACCTGAACCTGAGATCCACCCGTACCCATAAACAATCTGAACTTGATTCAACACGAACCTATATCAACCCGATTGAAGGTGTCTTCAATTTCAATTAATATGCTTTGATTATTTTTTTCTCGGTTTTTAATGGGTATAAAGGAGTTATTCCAAGTCAACATTAATATAATCATCAAAAAAATTAAAAAAAATATTCCAAGTCCACATTTCAAAACACAATATATAAATATTGAAAATAAGGTTACTTTCTTCTTCTTTTTTTAAAATCAAAAGCTCATCCTGGAGGAGCAGGGGTTATTTTAATGGATCCCCTAACCACTGTTAACCCGAATATAGTCCTTACAAAAGGTCAATTAGTTGACCGACCTAATAATCAAAATTTTGTGATATGATTTAGGGGGTTTGCATCTGTGTTTCCATTTCTGAATGCTCCACCCCTGTGTGAGATTCAGAATGGCCAGACAGACCACCACTCCCCAAATGCTCCCGATCGGCCTACTCTCCTATTCTAACAAATATCTTCCTAAACTGGGGGAAGAGTTTGCCTTGTCGCAGAAGGAAATGAAAGCGTTGGTGTTGTGTAACCGTGTCGAAGTCTGAATTTCACCGAAGTCTTTTTGATAGCTTTGCAAGATAATCTGCTGGACGATTTGCTTTTCCTGAAAGAGTGATGAAACTTAAAACTTCCTTCTTGCATTGTGACCATTATCTTCCTCACCATGTGTAGCAATTTCCATGGTGGCTTCGCCTGTGCTCTTAATATTTCGATGGCTTGTTTGGAGTCGGATTTAATGATGACCTTTGTACTCTTGTTGAAAGTCGACTTCATTCCTGCATGAATAACTAACAGTTCAGCATGAAGAACCGATGATAATTTTCCATCAAGAAAGTTAGAAATTGTATGCAGTAATAATCCATTTTCAGATCTTGCAACGCAACCAATGCCATAACCAAAGTTAGTGAAGGAAAAATCACAATTTACTTTAATACCTTCATGTTGAAGCTTCCATCTAACCAAGGATATCTCCAGTTTTCTTACCCTTTTCAAAGGTGGAGTAATCCCATTAACAAAGAATGTATGATCATGTGATAGAAAGTGCAATTGACTATGACTAGCATAAAAGGAGAAGGAGAGAGAGGTAACTGCTTTCTTAATAGCACCCACATTGTAATCTCTATTATCATAAATCATTTTGTTCCTTACATTCCATAACTCCCACATAATTATCATTGGAAGATTGAATGTTAAAGAAAGTTGTAAGCTATAATTCCTTTTTATTTGACCATAGAAATTCAAGCTAGAGGCTACAGAGTTGAACGATTGATGCTGGAGGCTCATTAATTTCTGAAATGTCTTCCACATCTTATCAGCCTCAGAGCATTCATTGAAGAAATGTTGTACTAAATCAACACTTTCACATTTAGGACATTTTGATGCCAGACTAAAACCAATTCTGATGAGAATGTTATCAAATGTTATCAAATGGTAGGGCATTATTCAATCATTTCCAAAAAAATGGAAATTTTGTTTGGAATTATTGAATTCCATACCTTTGATAACATTGAGTTGATTGGTCTAGATTTCCTAAGTGAATGGTATGCAGATTTGATGATGAACTGACCTAACTCCTCAGGTTTCCGGATCATGATGTCTTCATTAGTTGTCAAATGAATTTGATTATAAATTTTTTTATAACATCAGCAGGTAAGTAATCCGATAAAATTGGAATTAAAACATGTTTACTAACATGGAGATCCTTCACTTGCGTGAATGGAAATGGAATTTCTACTTGTGGTGGCCATAAGTTTAGGAGGCATCTAGAGCCTAACCAGTTTGTTGTCCATATGTTTGCTTGTCCATCCCCTATGATGACCAATGAATTCAATTGAGAGAACAAATCTATTGTCCTATATCTATCCCATGTTTCAGAAGTTCTATAGGTTAAAGGTAAAGACCACATAAACTTTGACCAAGGGGATGTCCCTTGTTGCATTTTCCACCATATTTTTATGGAGAATGAGTGAACTGAGGTTGTTAGATCCCTAATACCAATTCCATTTTCTTGTGTTGGATAACACATTCTATCCCACGAAACCCAATGTCTCCTATTCTTATCCTCCTTTTCACCCCAAAAGAAGTTACTCATCAAACCCTCTATTTTACTTATTATGTGAGTTATAAGAGATGTGACTGACCAAGAGTGCTGGGGAATTGCACTTAAAACATTTTTTATTAAAATCATTTTCCCCCCTTGAGAAAGCTAATTATTTTTCTAGTTCTCTAGCTTACCTGCAACTTGGTCCACTAAATAGGTGAAGTAACTATTTAGTTTTCTTCCTTTAAAGATTGGGAAACCTAAATATAATAATGGCTATATGCCCTGGGTCATTCCAGTTATCCTCTGGATCTCTTCTTTCTTCCAAATACTTAAAGTCCCTAAGTAAAAACAGCTTTTATTGAAGTTTACTTTCTGACCTGTAGCTCTCTGATATATGTCCATGAATTTCATTAAATTCCTAAGTGCTTTGGATGTACCTGATATGAATATGACAGTGTCATCCGCAAAAGAGAGCCGGATTATGGGGTTAGTGTTAACTGGAGTTTTAAAGAGTCTTAGGTTTCCCACCTGGAACTGTTTCCTTAAGTTTAAAGTCAGCAATTCAGTAATTATATTGAAAAGGAAAGGGGATCCCCTTGTTTAAGTCCTCTAGAGGGTTTGAAAAAACCTTGTGGAATTTCAACCAAGCACCATTCAGATTATTCATGATCATTTTAACAAAGTTTCCATGAAAACCCATTTTCAACATCAGGGAGTTGAGTGCAGCCCAAGAGACTCTATCAAAAGCTTTCATCATATCCATCTTCAAGATTAGATTTAATGATTCATTTTTCCTATCCAATAGTATAATTGCTTCTTTCATCATTAAGATATTGTCTATTATGTCCCTCCCTGTTATAAAATCATATTGTTCCTCTGAGATTATATGATCCATCAGTGTCTTTAACCTCTCAGCAACTAGCTTAGCCATCACTTTGTTAGTAAAATTTGATAAGCTTATAGGTCTGTATTCAGAAAAGGAGGCCGGTGTTTTATTCTTAGGTATGAGGGCAATGAAGGAGCTGCCTAATGCTCTAGGTATTGGGACACCTACCTGAAATTCCCTAACTGCCTGAAGCATATCACTGTCAATTATGTGCCATGATTTCCTAAAAAATAGGCCAATGAAACCATCCGGACCTGGAGCAGCTGAAGGATTTAAGGTGAAGATAGCATTTTTAACTTCCTCCATTGTTACTGGTTTTAGTAGTTCTTGATTGTGGGATGGTGAGATGACTGTTTTTATTTCTTGTAAGAGAAAGGATAAATTGACACCATCTATATCAGAATTTTCATCACTAAGCAGGTCTCTAAAAAAGTTTTCAGCCGACTCACATATTTCCTTCTGACCCTGAATCCATGAGTTACTAGAATCCTTGATTTTTAAAATAGACAATCTTGATTTATTTTCTAGCTATGGTCTTGTGAAAGTATTCTGAATTATGATCACCATCTTTTAACCATTTTTCTTTTGTTCTCTGTTTAAGAAGATGTTTTCCCCTAGTATTGACCAAGTTAGGATTGCCCTAGCCTTGTTCAATTCAATTTTGTCATTTATGAGATATGTGTTATCATATTTTTCTTCCAGTTCCACTACTTTAGCTTCTGAGATCTTTATATTATCCTTAATGTTACCAAAAACCGTGTTGTTCCAAGTTTTTATTTCAATTTTTAGTCTCTTTAATTTTAAAGCCACTCTTAGCTGACCTTGAGCCTCAATGGGTTGAGTCCAGTTTTCCTCTACGAGCTTAAAAAAATTGTTCTCATGAACCACATTTCCTAAAACCTAAATGGTCTTGGGTAGGTGATACTATCATTTATGATCTCTAGGTATAAGGGGCCCCCCACTTTCCCAACAATGTCAACATTTATTTCTATTTATATATATATAAAGTTCGTCTCTTGAAAGACGATTTTTCCATAAGTTATGGAAAAATAAAAGTTTAAACTATAAATTTAAAGAAATCAAAATAAAAATTTTGGGTTATATTAATCTGGTCATAAACTTATAACTCCTACATGTTGCATAGTAAATTTTTAATATTGCAACTAAAACTTTTTTATCTTTCTATAATTCCAATTCAACCCTGTATTTCCATATACTTATGAAAAGACGGTCTGTCCCAAGACTTTGCCTTAAAAAATACAAACTCTTGTTTTAGTTGTATTTTAGGCAGCCTAAACTTTAGGTTAGGGTTTATTGTGTAATTATAAGAAGTTTAATTTGGGATGGGGTTTTTTTAAAATGCGCTGATAAATTTAGGGACCTATAATGCAATTATCAAAATACTATAAATGCCAAAAAAATATATGGATTTCCAATTTTCTTTTCCCGATCAGAATTTTCTCCTTCGATCGAAATATGTAACTGTCGCCATTCGTCGCCGTTCTGCCGCCTAACGCCACCGATCTTCCACCGGTGAATCCAGGTTCCGATTGAAGCTTCTGGCGAATCCTGAAGACAACGAAGAATCCAGAAGATTGAAGATCGAAGCCTCTGGCGAATCTACACCGCGAAGCCTCCATCGAAGTTGTTGTGATCAACGTTTTCGTTGTCGGAGCTAGGTTTCCGGCATCACAATTTCTGGTGGTGGAGCTAGAGTTTGGCATTGCGACGGAGTTAGGGAACCATTTTCGGCGGTGGAGCTAGGGTTTGGCAGCAACAGAGGGCGCTGTGATTTCTGGTGGCGTAACACTTTCTTCTTCCCATTTTTTGGCCGGCGAGAATAAGTAGAAATTTTTTTGGCTAGACGACGATTTCAATTGAGGCTACAATTTCAATTCAGTCTCTGATTTCAAAGGTGCGAGGCAACTGTGAGCGACAGCGAGCCAAGGCTAGGCGACGGCGAGTGAAGGCGAGACGACGATGAGTGAATGCGAGATGACGATGAAGAAATTGCAGGCATTGCGATGAAGAAGAAGGGGCTTGGCGTGATATGCACACGCCTGGTGATGCCGACGGCGAAGGCGAACGGTGAGCGGCTGAGTTTCGATTCATGAGAGGTGAGCTTTAATCTTGTGTTTTACTTTTTTTCAAAAATTGTTGAGGTTTAATATTTTGTTGACTATGCTTATATCATGAATAATTGTTTGATTTTGTGGTTATTACTGCTGTTGTTGAGGTTGGGGTCAGGGGTTCAAATATCTGTATGACCTTTATTTTTGAAGAATTTATGTTCTTAATGTATATGTTGAGGTTTAATATTATTTGACTAAGTATATGATCAATAAGAGTCTTTGGTGTAGTGGTTATTGCTCTAGGCTTTGAGGTTAGTGACCCAGGTTCAAATCTCATTGGGTTCTTTTTTTTGAAGAATTTTTATTCTTGAGGTACTGTAGTTTTTTGTTGATGTTTTTAGTATTTTTCCTATTATGTTGATGTTTTTCATTATTCAGATGAGGTTTAATTGGTATGAGTTGATGTTTTGTAGTTTTTTTGGTGACATTAATTGATATTTTAGTTTTTTTTTCATTTTCTCATGTTTATATTTTCATTTTCTAGCTGAGGTATTGGTAATAGGAATTGATGTTTGTAGTGTTATTTTTCTGATACTGAAGTTTTTCATTTTTCGAATGAGGTTCAAGTGTTAGGAGTTGATGATTTGTAGTTTTGTGGTGATATAAGTTGATATTTGTAACTTTTTTTAAAAAAAAAATTGTTGATATTTTATGAATTTCAGAGTGAATAATTTATACTCTTGAGATATCGTAGTTTTTTTGTGGATGTTTTTAGTTTTTTTCCTCTCATGTTGACGTTTTTCTTTTTCTAGATAAGTTTTAGATGATATGGGTTGATGTTTGTAGCTTTTTTGGTGACATGGTTGATTTTTTTTTGTAGCGTTTTTTTCCTTATTTTGAAGTTTTTCATTTTCTGGGCGAAGTCTAGATGATAATAATTGATATTTTTTTATATTTTGGGTGATATAGGTTGATGTTTGTAGCGTTTTTGGCGATATTGTTGATTTTTTGTAGTATTTTTTTTCTTATGTTGATGTTTTTCATTTTTTGGTGAATTTTAGATGATAATAATTGATATTTTTAGCTTTTTGGGTGATATAGGTTGATGTTTGTAGTTTTTTAAAAAATAAATGATTTAAGCTTTGTTCATGTTTTTTATGATTTCAGTTTATTTCTTTATAGTTATATTCGACGTTTTTATTATTTTTATTATTTATATTTATTTTTAAATATATTTTTGTTGATGTTCTGTTTTTTTTGCTGATATTTATAATTTTCAGTTTGATGATCATATTAATTATTTACATTTTTAAATAATTTTTAAATAATTTTTTTGATTTTTTTTGTAGATTACAGATGGCGGAAAAATGATGGGGAAAAATTGGACAAAAAAGCCCCTGAAAAAATAGTGAT